>LAXH01000227.1:0-23369 GCA_001006505.1 Tilletia horrida | reverse complement strand
AGGAGTGTTTGGGATTGGAGATCCGCCGAGTTCCGCGTGATGGATGGGGTTGCTTTTCCCGACAGCTCCCGTTTCGCCTCACGAACTTTCTTCGTGCCCGATCTTTGTTCTCGGATTGTGTCTGTCCCAAGGCGCAGACCAGGATTCACAGCACGCCAGTGTGGATGCGCGTCGTGCTGGGACAGGATGAGGAGGGAGGGGTGGATGGGATAGGATAGGAACAAAGGAAAGGGGAGAGTGTCCACTGTAGGAAGCTTTGCTTTGTGTTGACCCAATCTTCTGGGTTGTGCTTTGCCAAAGGTCAGGTGATTGAAATATCCCTTGTTTACGATCTCTCTCTCACTCTCTCTCAGAGTTTACAGTACAGTCAGCCAGCCACACAATTGGTTCTCTCTGCATTCCATCGCAATAACATTCGACAGCAGCAGCAGGAGCACAAGAGAGAGAGTGAGCAGAGAGAACCCTGTGGTGGCCACGAAGCTTAAGAAGGCCGAAGGGTTGCCATTTGGCACAGTCAGTCAGTGCAGAGTTGGACCAAACAAGGTTTGCAGCACAAAGGGTAAAAAATTGTCTCAATCCGGCGTCCTGGCCGTGGCTCATCAAGCTAAGAAGGCGTCTCAAACCCAGCATTCAGGGCACAGACAAAGCCCAAGCATCGAGGTAACGTCAACTTGGTCACCGTTGCTCCTCCTCCCATCCTCCTTCGTGTTGGCAGCAAGGAAGGCACGGGGGGGGGCTGTGTGCTCTCTTGGCATGAGCAGGGAATCCCCCTCCAGCCCAGGATTGCGGATCGAAGCCTCCTCCCCCTTGTTGAGCACACAACCACAAAAGAGGAGAGCGAGAGGCGAGATCTTGTCCCTTCAAGCAAGCGGCGTTCTCAGCGGTGTTCCAAATGCCCTCTCTCTCTCTCTGTGCCCGCACCCGTGGGATCGCACGCCGCAACCAGGCAGGCACTTCTGTCCCAGGCTAGTGGGCCCAAACATCAGACATCGGCCCCCCCCCCTTTCTTTTTGTTCCTTGGGCGGTGGCTGGCCTCATCAATCAACGCTGCCATCAGCACTCCGACGCGACGCGAACACGGATCGCGTCACACACACTCTCTCGGTACAGACGCGCGCCTAGCCTCGCCCGGGACAAAGTGGGAATCCATGTTATCCCCCCTTCCTGAACAGACCACGCACCAACCTCAAAAGGGGAAGGGAATCACTTCAATCTAAAGGGAACGTGGACGATTTCGAAGGACAGTCTAGATAGATGCCAGAACACAGAACACAGGCAACAGAGACACGAGGGGAACAATCTTAAACACAGCTTTTCTAGAAATGAATTCTCAATCATGAGAAAGGAGCAACAGGCGCGCTCCGTGTTGAAAAAAAGGAAGGCGAATGCAAGAAGAGGGCTGTCGCAGGTGGAGCAATGAGAGAGGCAAGTGAAATCATTGAGCCAAAGTCGCCCAAGGGAGCGTGGGAAAAAGGGCCAAACCTCTCCATGGCCTCAGATCGCGCGCGCATGATACGCAGAACTCGAATCATCGCCCTCAGCAGCCGAGTCAGGCAACTCGAGCGAATCGCCAGCGCCATGGCCGATCCGACAGCTGACCTGGGACACCATTGCCGCAGACAGCGAGTATGAGCGCGCATCGTGAGCATCCTGCTCCAGAGATGAGGCCGCTGCTCCTCCTCGCGCTCGGGCTCCCGACTCTTGGCTCCTCCGAGAGGGCAGCGACACCGAGGAAGGACTCAGCGGCGAACGAAGCTCCAGAGACTGGTCGCCGCCGCCACGATCACCATGATGATGCTGGACCGTGGATGAAGTCTCCATATCCTCTTCCTCGCGATCCTCCTCATGCCTCTTCGTCGGCCGGGGCGACGGCCCAGCTCGGTAGGGACTCGATCTACTTGTCTCGATCGAGCGGGAGTCTTCCGTGCCCGTCACACTCCCATGTCCAAACGTAGACGTCCGTCCCAATCGGACGCCGCCTGTCCGCGGCGGTGTAGACCGAGTCATGCGCTCCTGCACCACGTCCAGCGCAGCAGGTTCCGACCGTCTGCCAGCCAGGTTCCTCGTCGGCGTCGGCGTCGTCCCCGGCAGCGGCCCAGCAGCCTCCTCCTCCTCTTCTTCTTCTTCCGAGGTATCCTTGCAGTGCTCTATCGCGCTCGGGTCCTGGAACGGACTGTCCATTCGGACCTGCCCCTGACCCGGACCTGCGCTCGTCTCGAGCACAGATCTCCGAATCTCGATCCTCTCGCCATTCGCAGACAGCACAACACTCGAGGCCCTAGGCGACGCCATCCCGCTCGTCTCGCCCGCCGTCGACGGCCGGTCCGCCGAATCATCTCCCGGTGGGCGGGAACGAGAGGGCTGCCTCGTTGGAGTCAATGTCGACTTGAGATGGTCCGGCTTCACAAAGCCGCTCAGGCGCGGGTACGTCGCCCGTATCGTCTGTTCCAGCGCGGCCGCTCGCTTCCTCTCCGCCTCGGACACGCCTTCTGACGACGACTCTTGGCTGCCAGAGGAGCGTCTTCGCGGATCACCTCCGCTTCCAGAGAGGCCCATCGTCCATTCGTGACCAGCGCGCCCCTGACCCGAATTGACGGCATCGTGAGCAGCACCTCCTCCCCCTCCTCCAAGCCATGGCCCATGCGGCGTCGCATTGAATGAGGTCGAATTTTCCTGCTCGAGAGCTTGGTTCGCAGGACCGTTCGTCTCCGATTTGAAGTAGGTGCTCCCGCTCGTATAGCTCGCTCCGTCATGGTGAGGATGGTGTTGGTGGTGTTGATGCTCAACGGGCCGGTCCAAGTCACCCACACGTTGATCGTGCTCGTCCTCGGCGCCGTGGACGGTTACGAGCTCCTCGACTTTGTACGACATTGTCGGCATCGGCCGCCGTGAGGCTGCGGCCCGCCGATCGCTCAGACCGTATGCCTGATGGTGGTGAGGATGATGCATGGGTGAATCATGGTGGTGCTCCAAATCTTCTTCTTGGTCGAGATTGCCCCATCCTTTTGCTGTCAGCAGCAGTCGAGACGAGATGACGGTGTGCGCGCAAAAGGCAATCGGAGAGGCTGTGGAGAGAAACGCAAAAGATCGAGGCGTCAGCGGTCCACGTTTGCCTGCCGAGCAGCATCGGAATTCTTACGTAGATGAGAATAGGTAGGAGACTTCGCCGTCAGTTCCGTGACAAGACATCCTACATTGAAAGCACACGAGACGCCAAACTGACATACACACAAAAGTGCCGACGTCAGCACACACAGATCAATCCATCTCGTCCCGAAAGGGGCTGGTCGATCTTGTTTCCACTCACATACAAAAGATTTGACCTCCAAATGAACCGATGCGTCCGATTCTCCAGCGCCCGCCTGAGTCCATTTCCCTTTCGAATCGTGCGCAGCTTCCAATAGGTGCCGATCAGCGTCGCCGCATCGAAGAGCAAGTTGCTGCCCCACGCAAAGACGGCGTACCAGGGCACCGGTTTGGGCGCACACTTGACGCCGCCGGGGGCTCGGAACTCGAGGGGGATCTCAACACCGTCGAATTGGGTGTCTATGACGATCCATGCGGCGATGTTGAAGACGAACAGGACGTAGTAGCCCGCTGAGGAAGGCAATCACAAAGGAACAGTGATGTTCTGCGGGTCAGCAACGGGACGACGGTGAATCAGAGATGGAAAAAGCTGCTGGACTCACCCATGATGTATGGATGGCCGGTCATGATGATGTGTAATCCTGAAGAAAGAGGAAGTGCGTTCTGCCTCAGCTCGGTGCCGTACAACAAGTTGATGCTGGTACTGAGATTGCTCACTCATCAAGAAGATGCTGGAAGCGACCGCGACGCTAGAGAGGTACAGAGCAAGTTCAGTTCCTAATCATCGGCACATCCGGCAGCTTCCTACTCACAGCGCTGTGTAGAGAGAGTAAATGGTGCTGTAAAAAGACATCACCAATCTCTTGAGTCAGCGTCTGTTCGCAAGGGTGTTGAGGAAGGAGGGACAACTCACACGACAGCCATCCTGCAGCTTTGCGGCTCCCCAAACATCAGCAGGAGCGCAAACACGATGGCCGCAATGACGAGATAGCGCACTGCTATAACGGCCAGTCGAGCAGGCATAACTGAGTCGAGGGGACATGTAATGAAAAGTCAGCCCGCAAGGCGAAGTGATCCTTTGTGCGAACACACACTCACTTCTTCCTCTGAGGAGTGCTCTCCAGGTCGTGAGCTCCGCCTGGGAAAAAATGGGCCCACACAAAGGAGCAAGTGGCAAGTAGGGGGCAGGGAGAGTGGAGAACAATGGGTCAGCTTGAAAGCACGCTCATTGTGAAAGCACAACAAAGGAAGGCAGGGCACAAGAAGATCGGATCGCTCACCGGAAACAGCACGACATGCTCCCACAGGATAATGCTTGTCGAGGCTATGACTGCCATCTGAAAGACGAGCATCTGCTGCTGGAGCCGCTCATAATGCGCAAAGAGCAGCGGAGGGAGCGTGCCCAGTGTCTGTTGGTAGAGTGTTGCGTCTGCTGGGACTTGCAGCGTTTCGGGGACGACGACGGACGGCATCTTTCTCTCCTGTTCTCCGGGAAACGAGGGGTGGTGCAGGTTCGCTTGAATGGTGATGGCCAAAAAGGTGAAGGAGCGAAGGAGGGGACGCGCGATAAGACGATCAGTCGGACCAGGGCTCGAGGGGTAACAGGGAGAGGCAGAGTACGACGACGGGAATTTGATCGAGATGGTAGGGAGTCCGCTTCAACCCGCAAATGGTTCCATTGAGCGTCTTTCGCTGGCAGAGTGAAGAAACAGGAAATTCAAATGAGTGTGATGGAAGGAGGGAAAGGAAAAGTGGGAAGGAAGAAGGGTCGAAAAGTGAAGGGAACAGCCTGTCCTTGATAAGGAGGGAGGGCGGTGAAGTGAAGGCAGCAGCAGAGGTTCAGGTGAGATGCCCGTTCACACGCGGACGCTGGGCCCACCTTGATGAGAGTGCGACAACGCTCGTCTGGGAAACAATGCGTGGAAAAATAAGAATGAGAAGTGCGTTTCCCTTTCTCATCAATCCTTGCAGGTCCTCCCCTTTCTTTTGAGGAGAATCCCGCATGGGTTTGCCCCCTCACTTTGGGGGTGTGCCCCGGTGCCTGAGAGTAGAGCAGTCGGCACATGAGAAGAGAGATAGAGAGAGGGAGTGAGCTGATGATGCAGTGCTCGCCTCTGGATCGGAACATCGCTGGCCAACTTCGGAGATGAGGTGAACAAGACTCGAGGAAACAAGAGGAGCTCATGAGGATTTCTAAATTTGTCCGTACGCTTCTGCTGTTGTCAGCCGTTTCATCGGGGGACACGATTCACGAAGGAGACCTTGAATCAAAATGAGATCGACTCACATGACGCAGATTCCGGCGCAGCGCGGAGAGCAACCCTCTGATGAGAGAGATGGCCGCATCTCGGATTCCATTCGCTCCGTGAGAAGCTCCCAAAGGCTTGTGGGGAACAGAAGGCTCGGACGAATGATTCAGCCTTCCTTCTTGTCACCGCTGAATGCCTCCGACAAACCAACAGAAAGTTGTCAGATCCCAATCGTGGGCTTGATAGGGTCAGAACGCAGTGGATGGGATGAAAAGGTCATCGTCTCCATCTCCTGAGGCGTGAACGCTTGGACCCCTTTGTTTCATGAGAGACCGTGTCCGGCGAAAGCACCACCTACACTGACTGAGCTCACAGGTGCGGGTCATTGGCGTCGCTTTTGTGAATGACTTGAAGGAGACACTCCTGAGAGCGAGTTGCTTGCACATCAACTTGAGTGGTCAGCATGATGTCTGCCAGGTCTTTCGAAGGGAAGATGGCGGCCACCAGGTGACTGAGCCAGTCCCGCCCAGGAATGGTGCAGAAAGCTCGCACTTGAACTATTTGCAAGGAGACAACTCAAATATCGATGACACCTACCCAGCAATGGGCGACCTTTCTTCGCCAAAGGAGCGTTTTTCAGATTGCTGCAGGCCGCGGGTGGTCGACCAAGAAGCTCTGACTCGCAGCTTTGGCAAGTCTGTTCATGACGGCCAGTCCAATACCATCATCCGCCAACGCCTCGACCAGGATGCAATCGCATCCGGCCTCGTCGAGCGTTCGTAGGCCGTCAAAGAGGCGCCGGGCGGCGAGGTCGAGCCGGGCCTGTGTGCCGATAGAGAACGGCTGGAGCCGGACTTTGACTTTAGATGCAGAGTTGAGGTCGATGATCGGGCCCATGGGTGGCGTTTCCGATTCAGTGTCGAGCCAATGTTGGATCTTGGAGCTGACGATCTTGTCCGTGCCACAAGCTGCTTCGAACAGGCCAGAGTCGGAAAGGCTCATAAGGCCGACTGTTGCAGTCCTTGGAGCGGAGGTGCTAGGAGTGGAGTCTTCAGTTGTGGGTGCAGAAGAGGCCGAAGCTATTTCGACTTGCTGTCTGATGAGATCGACGATCGAAGTTCCTGTCTGGTCGCTGAGAGCCGGTGCGGCCGAAGGGAGCTTTGACTGTAGCACCTTTTCGAGCGGTTCGTCTCGTCGCTTGGTGATGACGAGCGCCACGGGAGCGGTAGGTGAGTAGTGTCTGTATTTCATCCCTGGAGTGGTTGGGTTCGTCTCGGCTTCTGTCGAGCGTGCCATGTCCTTACCGTAGACCCGTAACCTTACAGGCCCTTTCTTGCTGCTCGCATCGTTGGAGGGTTCCGAAGTTTCCAAGAGAAGATCATGCATTCGTAGACAGCTAGCCAATTGCTCAACGGTGACACCACCGGGTCGCAGCACTCGGAGTTCTCCGGGGGCCGTGACGCCATCGACGACGGTGCTCTCCACGCCCACGGTGCAGGGCCCGCCGTCCAAGATGTATTGTATGCGCCCGGTGGGGGACTGTGATTGATTGGCCCCGTCTTGCTGTCCTCCCAGATCCCGGTAAACGTGCGCGGCCGTCGTTGGAGAGGGCCGTCCGCTTGCGTTGGCTGATGGCGCCGCCAAGGGCAGTCCTGTTCTTGCGATGAGAGCACGGGCCAAGGGATGAGATGGCATCCGCACGGCGAGAGTGGGTTGTCCGCAGGTGACCTCGGACGGCACGAATTTCCGGGCGGGGGTGTTGTTGCCCTCGGTGGCAGTGGCGGAGATGTTGAAGAGAAGGGTGAGTGCACCTGGCCAAAAGTGGCGGACGAGGGTCTGGTAGACGGGATGTCCAAGCCAGGCTGTGTTGGTGCCTTCTGGTTCTGAGGTGGGAGCATCTTGCTGGCTTTTGTTGCTGTTGCCCTGGGACGGAAGCAGGTCTCGAAGCATGGCAATGTCACTGACATGAACGATCAGAGGGTTGTCTGCTGGCCTTCGTTTGGCAGCGTAAATTTTGCGAATGGCGTCTGGATTGAGGGCATTGGCTCCCAGTCCGTAGACAGTCTCTGTGGGGAATGCGACGAGGCCGCCTGATCTGAGATGGTCTGCGCAGATATTGAGCGAGGCATCAGTCAGCGAAGAACGAATATCGGGCAGGATCCGAGAAGAAGAGGAAGAAGGATCTGAATGTTGTCGGAAGATGATGGTGTTGGTGTTATTCCAGTCGGTATTGAGGATTTCTGTTCGAAAGTAAGACTGGCTAGCCTCTGCCAGATGGGTGCGCTCGGAGCTGAGAGTGCGCTTCAGGGTGGCAGCCATTGCCATCTGCTGATGCTTCTCTCTCTTTTTCTCTCTCTTTTCCACAAGGTCAAGGCCTCAATCAGTCAGTCGAGTCAGTGAGTGATGATGGCAGTTTCGAATTTCCTCGTTCTTTTCCTGTCGCCCTCGACATCTTCCCGCCAATCTGAATGGCCCCAGCTGGGGCGGGAAGGTGGCGCAAGATTGTGGCGTCAACGCCAAACCCAAGGCGGCTCTGTCCCCCAGCGAACGTTTCTGCCTGCCTCACGCTGTGGACGAGTTCGACTCGCTGGATGGACGAGAGTCAAGTGGTCGGTGACATGGGAGATTGCGGATACATAGGAAGATCACCGTAGCCTGGAGGTTATCGAATCATGGTGCACACTACTCACTCGTTACACAGCGAGCACCCTGACTCCGCTTCCTCTGATGACCTCTTCCTAGCCAAGTTGCGCCCCTGCTGGTCTCTCAGATTGCCTGCAAGTTCTTCCGGAGATTGGCCGCAGCCGCCGGAGCTTGCTTCCTTTACTGACCTTTGGATCCTCCAGCACTCCTGCACTGATTCCTCTGCACCATGCCCTTCCGCACGGCTCAATTGCTTAGACTAACTTGAGCCCTGGTTGCGGGAACAGCCATCGCGAACGGAGGGTACCATCGTCCAGCAACTCGCAGCTGAGATAGCCGAGCTGCCCAGTTGCCCTAAAGAATGTCTGCGCGGCACAGCAGCAGTGTCTCTGATGTGCTCGTCTGAGTTTCCGCTTCCATGAGCAGGCATGTAGAGGATCGGACAAGGGTACATAAAGAGGCAGTCTGCACGCTCCTGCATCTTGATGGCCGCTTATCTCTTACGCCTTTCATCCCATCTCACCCAGCCTCCCTTCGTCTCACCACAATAATGGCCAGAATTCAGATCACCACCCTCCTCGCCTTCGTGGCTGTCATCCTCGTCGCAAGCCCTGCCGTCGTCCAGGCTGCTCCCCCCGCCCCTCGCGCAACCTGCTCCAACGGCCGCTCGCCCCTCTGCCACTGCCTTGTCTGCGTGAGTCAATTTTCACCGCTGCGAACGCGGACTGATCACTAACACTGCGGCTCCTAATTCACAGTAAGTCCGAGCATCAGGGGCCTCTGCAGCGTGTTTAGCTATCATCCTCCCAACAAAGTCTCGCATTCGCTGATGCAGTTGAATGATGATTGCATGACCTGTCCTGCTCAGCGAAGCAAGTCAGAATAAGGCTATGACATTTGAAGAAATAGGAAGCCCTTTGCAGAGGATACATGTGAGGTCGCACAATCTGCCCTCGGGCCTGCTGCAGAGCCACTTCCGCCTGCGAGGAGATCCCTAAGAGTCAGGTCAGTTTCTTGCTGAATGGCATGTCTGGCTCTTCTTCGCACATGTGCGTCCAGCAGATCTCCCTGTTGAAATGTGGTCAGCGCTCTTGTACTCTTCAATCAGCATGCCATTCTTTCTCCAGAGTTGATCATCGTTGCAAATCAACGACGTCCTCGCACATCCGGTGGCGCTTCCCCACACGGGAACACGAAGGGAAGAAGTTTAGAAGGCGCGCACAGACTGAGAAGACACAGGGCAAGCAGCTCGACCACGAGCATCATGACAACATCAACAGCATCTGCATCCAGCATTCGGCAGGCGGTCGGCGATCGGCAGGGAGCGGGAGCGTCCCCTGCTTGGTCTTCGGCTCTGTCCTCATTAGACCCAGCCAATCGAGCGGCTATCGAGAGAATTGCGTCGACGCCTGCAGCTCCCGCCGAGCCCTTTGATAGCCTCACTCACAAGGCTCAGGCTGCGGTCGCCATCTTCTTGTACGAGCAGCCTTACGTTACTGCTACTGACGATGCCGGATCTCTCCAGGCAGGCCACAGCTCGGGCGGAACTGCGGCAATTCCGATCCCACTGGACTGGTTCCCACCTCACACTCGTCCAAATCTGAATAACGACAACACAGCCTCCGGTGTCAAGGATGCCGTACAGAAGACGGCGAGCAGCAAGGTGCTGCACGTCCTGATGACGACGCGCGCGCTTCACTTGCGCTCTCACCCGGGCCAAGCAAGCTTACCGGGCGGCAAAAAGGATGCGGGCGATCGATCGATTGAGCATACCGCGTTAAGGGAGAGCGTGGAAGAGGTGGGGATGAGCGGAATCGCGTCCCTGAACAAGGAGGTACATTGGCTCTATACAGGTGCACCATGTGAGTTTGAGTACATGCTGTGTCGCGCAACCGGTTGATGTACAACGACCTGACCATTGCTGGCCGCCTGCTTCTCCTTCCCCTTAACAGTATTGAGCAAGACGTGTCTGCTCGTTCACCCTGTGGTCTTCTTCCTGTCCAACCCCGCCAAGACGCTGTCCCAACTCAAAGCAAATCCGTCCGAGGTGTCCGCTCTCTGGTCTGTGCCTCTGCCTACCTTCTTGGGTTCCTCCGACATACCGCCCGGATATACCCTCGCGGACCCACTCAAAGTGGACACCCATCGACCACCTCAACACGCCTTGCGAACATACTCGGACGTGCCCTGGCTGCTAGGCCGGTCGTACCGGCTGCACCGCTTCCGATCGAACCAGCAGCTGGTTAAAGGCTTGACGGCGGACAACTTGATCCAGCTGGCCTCGATAGCATACGGTCAGCCTCCGCGCTTCGAGGTGCGCGCAGAGGGCCAGATGGGCTGGGAAGAGATGGTCGATGTAGTTCTGGCGCGGTTGAAAGATGGGCGCAGGGGCGAGTCAAGGTGGGGAGACGGCGAGAGTGGAGATGCGCAGGGTAGCACGGAGGCGTATCCGACGATTGTTGGGGTGGACCTGTCCAGCAGCGGGAAAGAGGCAGAAGTCAATGCGGAGGAGGGCCTGGTGGTAGAGGAGGAAGAAGGTCAGCCAGCTCGGCAGAGGCAAGAAAATACGGCCGCATTGGCATCGTCGCTGCAGAAGCAGCAGACGCATGAAGAACAGGAAATCAACCCTTGAATGTGGCTCTCTTTTCTTCTTGGTGATGCGGATCATCTGTATACTTCATCCATCCCACGCGTTCCAATGAGACAACAACCCATTTTTCAGGGTCAAGCGCAGTGGGAATATCGAGAGCGACGGGGCCAGCGTGTATGTGCAGTTGAGATTAGGTTGCGGGATGGAGAGAAGGTTGATGCTATCTTGTGCTTCCGCCCTTGCCTTCCCTGAACAGCACATGCTTCTTGACTGTCATGCGCCCATCAAAATCACTAAGTCAGCCCACGAGATCTGGAGAGCATAGCGCGCGCCTGACTCACCGACGGGATCGTACTTCATCATGGAAAGACGGTCTGCTATTCTGAGGCGGCGGGTGGTGTAGATGTATCCTGTGCCTGCCGTCGACACCAGTCTGGCAATGACGACGCTGATTTGGAGGGAGAAGTGATTGAAGTCAGCGCTGAGAATCAGGACATTACCTTTCCAGAATAGGATCTGTCACTCACCGAGCCTTTGCTTTGGCTGCCATCCTCGCTGCTGTTGTTCTCGCGTGCAAGATGGAAGTTCCTCCTGCCTCAAAAGTTGGTGAGGTCGGGAAGGATTGGTGGGGAGTCTGCCTGAGTCTTTGAGACTAACTTTCCCCGCTCGTGTGACTCCCTCGTCACATTCGGAACTGGAACCTGCAGCTCAAGCTCGAGGTTGCCCAAGCACAGACCTTCTCAATCGTCTGTCGACCAGCAACCAGCTCGACCTTGCAACACTCACGCCTTGGAGTACCAGTGTGACAGCGCGCAGGAACGAGCAGCAGCAGCGAAGAAGATGTCGACCATCGCTCATTCGCTGCGAGACTATCGCTCTCCCACAAGATCCCAGCTCTTCTCCCAATTCTTCAACTTGCCCTCCGACCAATCAGCCGTAGATGAGCTGCCCGCCATCCTGTCCCTCTCTAACCCAGGCACCGACCCCGAGCACGAGGAGGACCAAGTCTATGCGGGCCGCCTCACCCTCACTCAGCAGTTCTTGACCTTTGCCAGCATTGACAGGAGGAGCTGTCGCCTCAGTCTGCCGCTCTACTGTGTCCGCCGTGTGGAGAGATTAAATGCGCAACGGACAGCCGTCTTTGCTCTGGGCATTGTCGTATGGCATGGTATGAAGATTGTAAGTCTCAGCAATCCCCGACCTGCTTTGCTTCAGCACCACCTCTGACCATGCCTTCTTTGCACCCTGAATCTAGATTGTCCAACTCAATGCCCTGTCCACCCAATGCGAGGCCTTCTGTGCACTCTTGCGCGACAACCTCCGAGCCCAACTCAGCGTCATGAAGACACTCAAGCACTTTGTCGACTCTTGCTACTCGGAATGGATCATCAAGGACCTCAAGACGGGCGGCAAGGGAAAAGAGATTGCTGCCAATGCCGATGGAAAGGCGGCGCCAGGCGGGTTTGAAGACGCTGATGGGCCCGGCGAGCCTCTTACCTTCACGGACGATGGCAAAGCGGTGGGCAAATTCCACGCTGGACTAGGAGTCAGGTTCAAGTTTCCCGGTGATTCCAGAAAGTGAGCATTCAGACAGGGCATATTTTGGTGCTCGGACATTCCAGCTGATCTTCCATCTCCTCGCCTTTCCATCAGACTCCGCGAGAAGTCAAAGATGAAGCTATGGCGAGACTATCTGGCAGGTGGGTCGGCAGACACATCCCAAAACAGATTGAAAGATGCTTAAATATTTATTTCCCTCCTTTCCTCTCGAGTATTACCACAGCACACGGGCGGAATCTGACCTTGATCAGATATCCACAATTCCTCCGCCTCGTCCAAGTCGGTCTGCCCAACCGTCTCCGCGGCGAGATCTGGGAGCTCACCTCGGGCTCGATCTATGCCCGCTTCGCACACCAGGGCGAATACGCAGCACTTCTCAAGAAGCACCAAGGCAGGCAGAGCACAAGCACAGAGGAGATTGAGAAAGATCTCAATCGGAGTTTACCGGAATATGCGGGTTACCAGACGGAGGAAGGCCTGGGTGCATTGAGGAGAGTGTTGACGGCATACAGCTGGAAGAATCCAGAATTGGGATACTGTCAGGCTATGAATATAGTGGTGAGTGGCTGCATTTCTTGCACTTGGCGCAGATTTCATCATTCTGACCGTTCGTATCCAAACTCGTTTCTGTCGTAGGTTGCTGCCATTCTCATGTGAGTCTGTGCGACAGCGTTGGACCTGAAGCTCATCCGCTCATATCTTTTCCTTGTCCTCATTTCTAGCTACATGTCGGAAGAGCAATGTTTCTGGCTGCTGGATATGTTGTGCGAGCGCATGCTTCCTGGATACTACACGTGAGCTTTGCTGCCTTTCAAATCGCGTTTGTGCCAACGTTGACCGCTCGAATGATCAAACTTCCGCAGCCAATCGATGTCTGGCACATTACTGGATCAAAAAGTATTCGAGCATCTCGTTCAACGATCGCTACCCATGATTCACGACCACTTTGTCGCAGCGGACATTCAGCTCTCAGTCGCATCGCTGCCATGGTTCCTGTCGCTGTACATCAACAGCATGCCGATGATCTTTGCATTCCGGATCGTCGATTGCTTCATGGCCATGGGTCCCAAGGTCCTCTTTCAGATCGGACTTGCGATCCTCAAGATCAATGGCGAAGCGCTGCTGGAAGTCACCGATGACGGAGGGTTCATCAACCTCATGAAGAATTACTTCAAGTCGCTCGAGGATTCGGCGCACCCCAACTCGCCCAATCCTCGGCATCGACAGATTACCAACTTCCAAGAGCTGCTTGTGGTCGCTTTCCGGGAGTTTGGCATCGTGACGGATGAGACAATTGCGAGTGAGAGGAGGAGGTTTAGGCAGGAAATCGTTCGGGATATCGAGCTGTTCGCGCGGAGGAGCGCGATCAGGAACTTGAAGGATATGGGTGGATTCTCGAAAGAGACTGTGTAAGTTTCCTGTTCGCTTGGCTCAATCTCTCACTACTGAGTGTGCTCACTTTGTTGCTTCTTTTCAGTGGTCTCATCTACGATCAAATGGTAGAGTCCATCTATCGGGCGCGGCACGCTCCCACTTCTGTTGGCGACGGGGCCGACGGTGCCAAGTCCACTCTGCCGACCAACAACACCTCAGACCCAGCCTCAACAGCCCCACCGGACCTCGACTACAAGGAGATGCGAATCGATTTGAAAACATTCCGGCTCTTCCTCGGCGAGGTGGCCACCTGGGCGCGGGACGAATACGTGGTTTCGAACGGCTTACAAGAACGAATTGAGCGCAAGGTGCCCGAGCACGAGACGATCACGCGAATTTTCCATGCGTGGGATACGGAGAAGCGGGGCAGCCTGAGCTTGCAGAATGTGGTCTCGGGTCTCAACGGGATCATGTTCAACACGGACGATGTGATGACGAACATCGAGTGGTTCTTCAAGGTGCATAGTGGGGGAAAGCAGTACTTGACGAAGGACGAGGTGCTCAGGCTCAGCGAGAGCCTGCTTTTCAGTGAGTTGTTCTGGAACTCGAAAGAAAGGCGTCTGCTTCTCCTCTGCGGGGTAGAGATTGACCACTTCTGGTCTTATTCCACCTCTCACAGTCTTCCGCAACGAGCCAGAAGACGGCTATCTTGGTGCAGTGTCGGGTCTCATCAGCGCAGCGTTCACCATGGAGCATGAAGCCAATGAAAAAGCCTCGGCCGCAGCAACAACGACTGCGTAGAGCTCGGACTCGGGCCCCCAGATGTAATAACAGACTGTAGACCTCACCACGAACCGTCAGACCCCAATGAGGTGGGAGGACGAATGATAGGGGTAGAGGAAGGACAATTTTTCAGATGTCATGTCTTCCTTATGGAGCAGCGAGTGTTTCTGCTCTGATGAAGCCGTTTGACTTGGTGTTTGAGCATCCCTCGGATTTGACGGATTTGGTCGTGTTGCGCGTCACCCGATTTGCGAGGACGTCGTTGACCTATGAAAGAATGGCATGCTGATGGAGAACAATTGAAAGCCATATAAGAGCACTGGTACCTGTGAATAGGAGGCTCTACCTCTGCGAGTGATACCTGCCCACGCACAACCTTCGACACAAGAGAGCGACCATGCCATTCAACAACGACTTGACCCGACTCTTGGGTGTTACCTCGCCCATCGTGTTGGGCCCGATGGCCAATGCGTCTGGCGGCGAGCTGGCGGCAGCAACCAGCCTGGGCGGAGGCTTTGGCTTCCTCGGTGCGGGCTACTGGGATGCAGCGACCGTCAAGTCCCACTTCCAGACTGCCCGAGCCCTGATGGAACAAGGCGGCCTATCGCCAAAGAGGAAAAATGCTCGACTCACGCTCGGAATTGGATTCCTCGTGTGGCGTCTGACGAAAGTGCACGGCTCACCGGTCAGCTCGGCATCGCTGACTTCGGACGCGGAGGGGATCTACAGTCCTGCGATTGAGATTGTCGAAGCGGCGCTCCGGGCTCGGCCCAAGTCGATCTGGCTCAGTTTCGGAGAGGCAGACGACCTCGTTGCCTGGGCAGACTTTATCCGCAAGCGCGATGCCCAACTGAGCGCCGAGCTCTCAGCGAATGGAGAAGCGGAGGAGGACGACCCGCTGGTGATCATGGTCGGCGTGGGGACGGAGCAGCAAGCGCGGCAAGCAGTCGAGTCGGTCGGGTGCGATGTGCTTTCCGTGACGGGACAGGAGAGTGGCGGACACGGGATGGCTGCGTCGCCGACGCTGTTCACACTCCTACCTCGCGTCGCGCACATTTTACCAACGCTGAAGCCAAGACAGGACGCGGGAACTGTGCTCGACCGACCACTACTGATCGGCGCGGGAGGACTCTCCTCGGGCGCATCACTCGCGGCGCTGCTGGCTCTAGGCGCACAGGGCGCAGTGTTCGGAACTCGATATCTGCTCACACCCGAAGCCATGTACACGAGCGGGCAGAAGGACCTACTCAAAACGCTCGGAAGTGCATCTTCTCACGGCGACAACAAGAAAGATGAGCCTGCTGGAGACCACCTCACCCTGCGGTCGATGGCCTTTGACGATGCGCGGGGCACGCTCGACTGGCCCGCAGGTGTGGACGGCCGAGGAATCCGGAACCAGACCGTCATCGAATACGAGGCAGATAAATCCGCTGCGTCGCAATCGAACCGACAGAAGCGGTATGCACAAGCGGCTGAGGAGAAGGATGTGAATCGGCTCATCACGTGGGCGGGGACAGGGGTGGGGGTGATGGAAGACATTGTGCCTGCAAAGGAGCTGACGGAACGGCTGACAAGGGAGGCGGAGGAGGCTCTGCAGCGGACGCGAGGGCAGGTTGTGTGACTTCCCATGTAATGTCTGCAAAGGACTTTCTCTTTTCTTTCTAACATCAAAGCCTTGTTCTCGTTCATGTTTCACAGAGCAGGGCAGGTTATGCAACCATCGTTCAATTGCATCAGCAGATGCGAGATATTATTGGGAGGATGATAGCTGAACACGCTGCAGAGACTCTGTATGCGGGAAGTTACTGTAAATGGGGAGCCGCAGCGTCAGTGATCAATCCGCGTGTTCGCGGCGGTGGATCTATTCACGCAGACAAGAAAGTGGCACAGGGGCGAGCGGCTGGAGCAGCAGGTTGCGAGAGGGAGGAGGGGGAAATGGTCGACAGCTGGGCCTGCGACCGAAGTGTAGTGCTGGATCTGCTAAACCCCTGAGCATGTGCGTGTCTGGGTGGGAGCGAACGAGTGCGGGTGCGTGGGCTGGAAAATGAGGGTATCGTGCTGTAGATCCTTGCCAATTGGGAGCTATCTGTGTTGTTGTCACGCGCTGCCCATCCATGGTGAGACAGCAGGGAGTCGCGGTCAGCGGTCAGAGGCTAGACCTCGAATCAGGGAACAAGTAAGCATATGTTTGTAGACAGCGCGGTGGTCACAAGGCAATCGCGACGAGGGCTGATACGAGTGAAGGGCCAAATGCTTTGATTCTGCAGTAACATTCACACAGGGAGGAAGAAGAAAGAAGGATAAGCTGTGAGAGGTCTGCAGGAGGGAGAACAGAATCAATGCTGCCAAGATACCATGCGATACACATTCCAATACTCGCTCAAAGTCATCAGCTCATTGCTGAGAGGTGATCAGCAGCGTGACGGGAAATGCAGGAGCAGACGCTACCATGCGAATGGCCTACCAGAACTGTCCTTGTGCACTGTTCCTCAGAGTGTGACCGTCCTGGAATGATGGTGTGAAGTTGGATGCTGTTGCTGCCCAGAGTTCGGGTGGAAACAAACAAATCGAGTCCTTGTTGCTCTGCTGCAGTTCACAACGAGGAAACCCACCATCACACCTCCTGCACCACTTCACAGACAGCAACGCAGCTCACGGCAGCTGGCACGATTCATTCCAGCGCGGCACCTACTGTCACAATGGGCTCATGTCTGTGCGTCCGTGTGCAAGGCTTGCAGGAAGGAATCAGTGCTGTGTATATTTGAGCGTTTTTCGACTTCACCACTGACCTTCCCATTCTCTACACAACACCACCGCCATCTCGTCGACAGCCCAGATCACACACATCGGACGACTCTTCCTCGTCATGGTCGACTGTGCACACAAGGGGCCCGTCCTCTGTCCACCACCGCAACCCCATCGTCGGCCAAGGCAGCACGTCTCCACCCTCTCTTCCCCATCAAGTTCGGCTGACTTCCTAACGATGATGACCTTCCTTGTCCTGCCTACTTTCGTCGTCGAGAAGAGTACCTGAATCAACCTCCTCCGGCGCCAGCAACAGGCAAGAACAGAGAAGGAGTAGAAGTGTGTTGGTGGTAATCTTCAGCTTGAGGCAAGATGGATGGCTCTCGAAGCTGTCCTTGAGGAGGCCCGCTTGATCAATTCTCTTGTAATGAAGCCAAACGTCACAAAGCACACAATACTCACTGATGAGGCAGCGATACATGCACGCGTGCAACCCTGAAAGCAAACGAAATTTCCCCCTTTAAGGTGGCGAAGGAGGAAGAAAACGGAGGCCCTTCTGCCTTCTTGCCCGGTTCAGAACGTCGCTGCATAGCATGTATGCGCTTGACCATCAGGAATGGACGCGATATCAGACGACCTCAACCGATGTGCTCCAACCTTCACTCTCGGAGTAGAGACAGAATGGGATTTGTTTTGAGAGATACAACAGGACGAAGAAGAGAAACAGGACCACGTTCCGCTCTGGCAGGGGAGGTTGTAAGAGTCAGTCAATATACATCAGAGTCCGAACGGGTAGAGCAAGCGTACGCGGCGCGAGAGAGAGGGAGGGAGGGAGGGAGGGAGAGAGAGGTCGAAGACCACGGAGGAGTCGAGGAAAATCGATAGGCGCGCAAATCAATCACGAGTCGCAGGGCAGGAGCCGAATCGAGCAGCCAGGAGATGAGGAAGAGGCGGAGCTAGTGTATCGGCAATACCCGAAGTTGAGTGTGCGACCGAGTCGAGGCAGGCTGAAGGAGTTGTGGATCCGTCAGAGAGCTGGGAAGAGAAGAGCCAGGAAGACCACGTCCCGATGTATGCGCATGTGAATTGTCGATCATGCCACAGCAGTCTCCGTTCCGAGACCGTGCAGGGCCGGGTCGAGCGCCGAGGCTGCAGAGCCGTTCAGGTTTCCCGACGCTGCCTGTTCTTCCTCGGCCTCCGTTCTTGCAACGGCCGCTTTACTCCGGTCGGCGCCGGCCGAATTGGACTGTTGCTGGTGTATGGATGCCGTGGCTGCTGCGGCTGCAGCTTCCAGAAGAGCTTCCGACGGATCCACGACTGCTCCCGGTGGAGGCTCCAGTGCGTTGGAGTCGGGCACTTGTGCTTCCGCGGTAGCCTCGGCAGCAGAAGACTTGTGTTCGGCAGGACCTGGGCTGAGATCCTCGACGGACACGCCGAGCCGGGCCAAGGCAGCCCTGTACCTTTCGCACTCCTTCTTCTTCTCCTCGAGCTGGACAGTGATGTCGGCAAGGGCTTGGTCCATGAGTAGCTTCTCGAGCGTCCACTTCTCAATCGAGGCCGCCTCGTTGTCCTTGAGTTCGCGAATGTAGGTGACCGCCGAGCCGATTATGGCATTCTTGTTGGCCGACTTGGGGTCTCCTGAGCCAGGCACAATCTCGGCGAGCGAGTCGAGTCCGCGGTTGATGGCAGCTCGACGGCGGCGCTCGACTTCTTTGTGGGAGTCCTTGCGTGCGCGTTCGCCCTCGTGGCTGTCGTCCTTGCGTTTGCGCTTGCCGCCGCGTCCTCCTCCTGCTCCGGAGCCGGGCCCACCCGAGGACACCCCGCCGGCGATGGCCATCGAGCTATCTCCGTCCTCACCGACTTGTCCGCCTTCTTGCTGGTAATGGGATTCGTCGACATTGGCGCCGGTGAGGTCGTAGAAAGAGTTGGAGCCATCGCCGAGGTCACCGGTGGTCTCGTCAGGGTGGTGTTGTTGCTCATGGTGCTGATGATGAAGATGATGGTGGTGCTGGTCGTGAGATTCGTTGTTATTGGAGGATGCAGCTGCAGCAGCTGCGGCGGCAGCGGCTGCTGCGGCTGTGAGTTGGGCTTCAGCCTCGGCTGCCTCGTTGGCGGCGCGTTGTGCGGCTACGAGGGCGTCAAAGCCGAGTTGATCGTTTGTGGGAGCTGCATTGGCTGCGTCATTGGCAGCAGCCTCGTCGTTGTTTGCGTTGGCATTGTTATCGTCGGTGCCGGATGGATTGTGGTTGTCGGAGGTGTTGATATAGTTTTGTTGGTCGATGAGATTGGCAGCATCGTCGATGTGGACGTCATGGTGGTGTTGTTGTTGATGATGGTGGTGGTGGTGGGAGTGGTCATCGTGCATGCCAGGTGGGGCGGGGGCGTCGCCGGGAGAGGGGTCCGATTCTGCATTGGTTGCCTGTTCTGCTGCGGCGCGTGCTGCTGCTACGGCTGCTGCGGTTGCGACATCGACATTGGCTGGGTCGTCCTCGGCAAGGGCTGAGCCGGAGATGGCCCCACTGACGGCGGCGGCTGCGAGGAGGGCAACATCGTCTGTTGTGTGTTGCTGGTGGTGGTGGTGTTGGTGTTGGTGGTGGTGATGCTCGGTGGAAGCCATTGAGAGAGGGGGTAAATGCGCTTGCTGAGGCTGAGGCTGGGGCTGGGAAGGAACGCGTGAGATTGAGAAGTGTTGGACTCCGGCTTGAGTTGAGACGCGTCCTGTGGAGTTGCGATCTCGTGATCTGGAGGGTCAACGTTGGATTTGGTAGAGGAGATGCTCACGTGTTTGGATGGATGTGAGAGGTGAAGAGCAAGAGTCACGAGATTGGGAGGGCAATGGTAAAAGAAACGTGGTGCATACAGTCACGTGTCCACGTCAGCTTAGCTAATGTTTGGCTCAGCATCCCCCCCAAAAATTTCAAGGGCTGCATGCAACTTGCACATTCTTCCTCAGCAACTCAATCATTATTCTCAGCTTCGACTCTGCCCAGCACAAGAGATGTCGGCAGCAGCAGCAGCAGCAGCATCGTCAACGTCGTGCTCGCTGGTAATAAGTAGATGTGGGAGAAGCAGCAGCAGCAGCAGCAGCAGCAGCAGCTCCAAGTCAACGCTGCTCAAGTCCTTCATCGTCCAGCGTGCCTCATATTCCATTGCTCATTCTCCATCTCCTCCTCGAAGACAGCAGCAGCAGCAGCAGAGAACATCGACTGCTCCCAAATGGTCCTCCGATCTCAGAGATCAACAGCCGCCTCCTCCTACCAACCGCAGGCCAGCATGGCTCAACACTGGCAACACTCATCCTCATAGAAGGCAGTCGCCCTCCCAACATAGACCTATCAGATTCGACCCATCACATCAACAAGCACAGACCCAACAAAGGCACAGACAGCCTTACCAACAGCAACACCAAGTGCGTGACAGAAGTCCAGTCGCTGTCGACCTCATTCAGCCAAGCTCGGATACGCCATGGCGACCTTCCAACAGGCGACAGTCCGAACAAGACTTCCAAGCCCAACATCAGTTTCAGAGCAGAACAGATGACCGACCTAGACCTTCACGTCTCTCACCTCCCTCAAGACGTCAAACTCAGCAACAACACTCTCCCACCTACCCCGCCTCTCCTCGCCCCGCAACCAAAAAGACCTCGCCTCCACCTCCCAAACCAAAGACGGAAATCTACCTACCCACCTACATCACCGTCTCTGACCTCGCCCGCGTCCTCCGCGTCAAGCTCTGGGACCTCCAAGTCAAGATGCGCAACATGGGCCACCGCGACCTCCGACCCGATCTCACCTTACCCTTCTCCGACGCAGAGCTCATCGCAGCCGAACATGATCTCGTAGCCATTGCCAATGACGAGGCTGCGTTTGACATCTATCCGCGGCCCCCGCTTCTTGCTACTTCAACTGCTGCCGAGGGCTCGGCGGCGGCGGCGGCAAACCTCCCCATTCGACCTCCCATCGTGACCATCATGGGACACGTCGACCACGGCAAGACTACCCTCTTGGACAAGCTGCGCTCCACCAGTGTCGCAGCGGGCGAAGCAGGCGGCATTACCCAACACATCGGCGCCTTCTCCGTACCCGTCGTCTCCTCCTCCTCCTCGTCGGACTCGAACGCGCCGCAGTTTGTCACCTTTCTCGACACGCCCGGACACGCCGCTTTCACCGCGATGCGGTCACGAGGCGCAAGTGTGACGGACATTGTCGTGCTCGTCGTTGCCGCTGATGACGGCGTCATGCCTCAGACGCGCGAAGTCATCGAGCTCTGGAAAGACCTTGCCTCGCGCGAAGCCCAATTCGATCCCTCGTCGTCGACCACCACCACCACTGCTGCTGCCAGCGCAAGGTCGAACTCAGATACCACCGAGAGCGGAACGAGGACGAATCGGAGATTGGGATCAGGCTCGGTCCAGCTCGTGGTCGCGCTCTCAAAGTGCGACAAACCCACCGCCGATCCGGAACGGGTCAAGCGCGAGCTCTTGTCCGAGGGCATCGAGCTCGAAGAGTTTGGTGGAGAGGTTCCCTGTGTGCCCGTCTCGGGCAAGACGGGCGAAGGACTAGACTTGCTCCAAGATACCCTCGTGGCGCTCGCCGAGCTTGCAGAGCTCCGCGCGGAGCACGATGGCCCTGTGGAAGGGTACGTCATCGAGTCCCGCGTCGAAAAGGGACGGGGCAACGTGGCTACCGTGCTCGTGAAGCGGGGCGCCCTCAAGGTGGGCGATGTGGGCGTCGCGGGCCAGACGTGGACCAAGGTCCGCTCCCTCACCTCGTCCTCGGGCGCCTCCCTGCGTGAGCTCAAACCGGGCCAGGCAGGCATCGTCACCGGCTGGAAGGAGCTCCCCTCGGCAGGAGACGAGATCTTGGGCTCGGCAGAGGGCGAAGCACCCGCGAAGAAGGCTGTAGAGAACCGCAAGCGCACGGCCGAGGCGCGCAAGCTGGGCGAGGATGTGATCAAGATCAATGAGGCGCGTCGGTCGGTCGCGGAGGAGGCCGAGAAGAAGAAGCGCGCGGAATGGGTGGAGAGGCAGCAACATCGTCTTGCAGAAGCTGCGCTCAGCTCGGGAAAGAGTGTGGCCGAGCTGATCAAGGAGACGAATGATGCTACCGCCGCGGCAGCCGCGGCGGATGCGGTCGCGACTCAGGACTCCTCTTTGGAGGAGAATGGTAAGGAGGGCGAGCAGGCGGCTGTGGATAGTGATAAGAAGGAGCTGCTTCTCATCGTCAAGGCCGACGTCAGTGGCTCGGTCGAGGCGGTCCTCGGAGCCGTGTCCGATATCGGGAACAAGGAAGCAGGCGTGCGCATCGTCTCGAGCGGCGTTGGCGAGCCGACTGATGGAGACTTGGCCATGGCTCGAGCCGTTGGTGGTGAGTTCGATCATAGATGGACAACATACATCTGAAGGAAGGCGCAGGTCTGACCTTGCTTTTTTCTGTCGCAGCGCGTATCATCTGCTTCAATGTTCCCGTCTCGCGCTCCATTGAAAGAGCAGCTGCCTCCCAAGTCCCACCGACACTCATCCACTCCAGCCCGATCATCTACCGCCTCATGGAGTACGTCTCCGAGTCCGTCGCCTCCCTCCTACCCCCGCTCCGCCAGATCCGCGTCACGGGCGAGGCCACCATTGCACAAGTGTTCAAGATCAACCTGAAGGGACGAGTGTTCACCAATGTTGCCGGGTGCAAGATTACGAATGGCTCCGTCAAGCGCACGTCGGAGATTCGCATCCTGCGCACCGTCTCCTCGGCGTCTTCTGCTTCTTCTTCCCGTCAAGATGACGACGAGGACGATGAAGAAGGAGATGGTGGAAGCGGCGGCGGAAACGAGAAGACGCGTGATGACTCGGCTGGGTTACAAGTGGGCGCTGTGATCGGAGGTGGGCGAAAGGTGGTGTGGATCGGCAAACTGGACTCGCTCAAGCACGGGAAGAACGAGGTGCCGGAACGAGGCAAAGGCACGGAATGCGGCATGTCGTTTGAGGGCTTTCAGAATTTCGAGGAGGGCGACATCGTGCAGGCGTTTTACGCTGTCGAAGTGCCTCGACAACTTTACTGATGGAAAGGACGTGGGTCGGCCAGATCTTTCTCACCGCTCTCACATTCCGGCTATCGAGCTTATTATGTATAGATCCGCTGTGGACGAACTTTGCTTACGTCCATCTCACCACACTCTGCAATCAAACCTCTTAACCTCACCTCACACTTGTCCGGGTGTACACAGAAGTTGGCCGCAGGCAACTCGTTGCCAAACTGAGGTGAAATGACGATTGGAAAGAGCTGAAATTCGGAAAAGAGAGAGACCGCCAAATCGCGTTTTGAGGACAACGATTCAGGGGGGGG
>LAXH01000226.1:0-23429 GCA_001006505.1 Tilletia horrida | reverse complement strand
CCCCCCCCCCCCATCTCCGCCGATTTTTTTGGTCTCCACCCCTTTTTTCTGTAACCAATATTTTAAATGCTGTCCAATACGGCGCGCAATAGTTTTGAGCTACGGGTAGATCATAGAGCTGCATCAAGATGAAGACCGGAGAGAGTTCTCATTCAGGAACAGCCTTGACTGACACAAGAAAAATGGAAAGATGAGGGCCCCGCGCCAGCGACCCCTTCCCCTCCCATTTCGCCTCTCATCTGCTTCTGAAATGGAACGATCCTCCGCCCCCTCGCACGCGGCCTCCGCTACACCCTGGCTGATTCTTTTGCCTACTGACTCTGGCCACCACTACCTCCACCACCACCTCCTGACGACGACGCGCCACCAGGACCCAACGCATGCGGCACCACCGCCGCCGCACCCATCTTTGCCCGCGCCTTCATCAGCGCCCGCCCACCCATTCCGCGTCCCATCCCTCCCCCAATCCTCCCCGATTCCTCCTCCAACACAAAGAGCGCATCGCGCATCTGGACGCGTAATCTTCGTAGCCGCTCCGCCTCTTCCTTTGCCGCTTTGCGGGCAGAGACGTCGCCCCACGCTCCGACGGAGCCCATATGGCTGTGTGACGAGGATTTGTGGTCGTGGTGGTTGTGATGATGGGAGGTCGAGTCGGATCGTCGTCTCGATTCTTGTTTGACGGAGGGAGACGATTTCCCCTTCCGATCGCTACCCGTGTCTGCCCTTCCGCCGCCGTCATCGTCGTCGTCTCCAGCAGCCCGCTTCGCGCTCGCCGAGCCGAATCTCGGAGCGGGCAACTTCTTGCCGGTCGCGCCTCCCTCCGCAGCCGTGTCGGCCGCTGCACCTTTCTTCTTGCCTTTGCCCGAAGAGCCAGAAGCGGCTCCTGCTCCCGTCATCCAGCCATACGCTTTGCCGCCAATGAGCTGCGTCGCCGTGCTGTCCGTCAAGCGCTTCTGTACATCCTCCGACAGGTTGTATTTCCGGCTGACACGGGTTCCCGTCGTGGATGCCTCGGACCCAGCTCCGGCTCCGCCAGCACCACTGGCTCCACCTGCGCCGCCCACTCCGGCCCCTGCACTGGCTCCGTCGGTATTCTTCTTTTGACGCTTCTTCTTGGGTCCGTCTGGACCCTCGGTCCCATCTCCCTTGGCCTTGTTCTTCTTGGACGCTTTTGCCCCACCACCAACACCATTGACGCCAGGCGTGCCTGCGCCCTTTTCGCCGCCGTTGCTCATGACGGTATCTCCATCGGCACCCTCTCCCTTCAGTGCCAGAGCAGCAGCGGCGGGCCCCGATCGATGTGCACTCCCTCCGGCGACACCACTTCCACTACCACCACCGGTCTTTCCCTCTTCTTGGAGAGCGGCCAAGAAGGCCTTTTCAGCGGCCTCTCGCTCGATCCGGGCCAATCTCCTCCTCCTCGCTCGCCCTTCTTCCTCCCGCTCGACTTTTTCCAGCGCGGAAAGCTGCTTGGAGGGATCGGAGATGAGCTGTTCGTGGTACATTGGTCTGGGCTCCTCATCTTGCCCATCGCCATGATAGCGATGTCCATTTGCGATGGGCTCCGGTCGCTCGAACATCGGTGGTGGTCGGGCGTGAGGGGTTGACCAGAGCCGATGTCTGGCTGCTGCAATCATGGACTCCGCAAGGTTTCGGAAGCGGGTGCGTGCGGTGAGGGACAGGTAGTTGAGTACATCGGGTTCCACGCCGAGGCCGTGCATGGCGGCTGTATATCAAGTGACGACATCAATGTTCAGGATCTGCACGCATACAAGGAAATGTCATAGAGCCCATGTGCTTACCGATGCTGTGAACCTTCATACTGAGTGGATAGACTTCGAGAAACAGACCGCCTGAGGGCCGTTTCTGCTGAGACTGAGGTGTTTGTTGATAGTAGGAGGAGGATCCCTGACTCGACGCGTGTGCGCGATGGGATTCTCTCGCAGTCGAGGAGGATCCGTACGAGCCTGAACTGTATTGGGAATGCGACTGAGAGCCAAAGCGAGACTGGGATTGCATCGCTTCCTCTTCCGCCTGAAGGAAAGAGGAAAGTGAGTATGTTGGTCAGTATGCGCGAGTTGAAGAATTTGTGCACATGGTTGAACGCATACCCTCAGATCGACGCCTGATGAGCCCATGACGTCGCCGAGCGAGTCTTCGTGGGAGGCCATGGGGGCTTCTGGTACGGGAGCGGGACTGGAGGCAGATGCGTCGTAGGTGGAGTAATGTCCTCCCCCATATCTGCTTGCCCCCGATGTTTGCTGCTGTTGCATCTTTGCCTGTTGGGAGGGAGGCCGAAGCAAGCCTGAGCCCGTGTAGGAGTAGGAGGACGCTGGTGGAGACATGGCAGTGGGTGTGGCAGATGGCGAGATAGTCGATGAGGATCGTCTTGGTATGACAATCTCGGGCACGGCGGAGGAGCGAGGGACGTTGTTGACCGAGGACGGGGACGGCGGCCGTGCCTGATGGTACTGGCGCTGTGGACTCCAGTGAGCCGACGAAGAGGACGAAGGCGCCCGATGATGCGGCGCATTGCCGCCGGTTCCAGAGGGGTAGGAGCTTCCTGATGCCATGACTGTCTTGACAGAGCGCGCGCGTCCGAGCTTAGGGAGAGGGGATCAGGAGCGCGTGATTTGTCCAGGCTCTCGGTCGTCCTTGTCTGGTGAGATTCGGATACCTGTCTCGAATGCAGCAGGAGTCGGATCTCCCCTTCTGACGTTTGTGCTCTGCCCGCCGTCTGTGAGAGAGATCAAGCAGTCGGTGGTGGTGGTTGAGAGTACTCTTCTCTCTGCGCCGTGATGGGAATGAATGAATGAATGCTGAGCAGCGGGCCTCAAGAGAACGAGTGAGTGAGTGAGGGAGGGAACCGATTATGCCAGCGAAAATGCAGATCACAATAATCGGGCATTTTTCATTTCCATTCTTCGCGTCTCTTCATTCCTGTTCTTCTTCTTCTTGATCTGCCTTGACGTCCATCTCATCTGCCCACACCCCCACCAGAGGGGGCGATGAGCACATCCTCAAGGTGAGTCTCCTTCTCTTCTCTCACTCGCACCTTGTTCTCCATCACCCATCGCCTATGAGGACGAACAATATCCTTACTATTTGGAGCCGGCTCTGCGCTGGTCATGACAACTACTTCTACCTTTTTATGTCATAGTTACACTGAGGCCACCCCCTTCCATCTTCCCCACCTTTCCCTCCCATCACTCACTCGCATCTGCTCCATGCATGGCTGTTTGACTGACTCTGCTTTGCGCCTTCTGTCTCTTTCTCCCCTCGCTCCTGTGGAACCCCTGTAGTTTGTCGTGCCCATTGTGCCCGAATCAATGCATACCTTCGTTTGATTGGCCTCTCACTTGCAGCCAGAGCAACGAGCAGCTGTGTGTGCTGGCTTTCTGCCATGCCACTCTGTGCAGGGCTGGTATCGTTGAGAGGCGATGGCAACGTTTTGGTTGTGCGCGCGCGAGAGAGAGAAAGAGACCTCGAGAGCTGCTCCCAAGTGTATGCGTTCTCAACCACAACGACGACGACGGTACGCACATCAACTCGATTTCAGACTTGTCTTCAAGCGCTTCGGGACCCCCTCTCAATCACTCGCAGCTGCTGTCCGGCCTAGTATTCCCCCATCCTGAGCCTGCGTCGCCTTTCCCCTGCCTGCGTCCGTGTTGGGAAGCTGACATTCGCAAGAATGAGCTCATCATCTTCCTCCGCCTCTGCCTCTTCCTCTTCTGTCCCTGCAGCTTCTGATGCCCAGATTGCAGACGCCTTTGCCAGGCTCAATGCTCTCGACCGTGACCGGATCGGCACCTGGGTAAACTACCTCGACCATCTAGACAATTCCCAATACGAACAAGAGCTGCTCCGTCCCGATCCTCGTCAACCATCCCTGCCCTACTCCTTGACCCATTCCAGACTCAAGCAAGCCCAAGACAGCCATGCAAAGAACAAGAAGTCCGACAACAGATACAGTGACATTTCATCGTGGGATCACGCCCTCCTGCCAGGCCCTTACCTCAACGCATCCTACATCTCCGCCTTCCCTTCCTCCTCGCAGACGTACATTGCCTCACAAGCGCCCCTGTCCCACACCATCCCCACCTTTCTCGCCCACCTTTGCGCACAAGATGTAAAAGTCCTCGTGATGCTCACGCCCCTGACCGAGCAAGGCAAGAAGAAGGCAGAACCATACTGGCCCCAGCACGGGCACGCGCATCATCATCATCATCATCAAGGCGGCCTCGCCTCCCACCTCTCCAACATGCTCCATCGTGATCAGCATCAGGGACAACATGCGGCGGCTACCCAATCATATGGTCACCATGGATGGGCTGTCGAGCTTCTCGAAGAGCACGAGCTGCACGCCGGACCCCCGCAACGAGCAACTTCATCTTCCACCAATCAGCAACCCCTCCCTCACGCCACTCGTCTCACCTTGCGCCGTCTCCGGATCCATCTCGGCTCACAGCCCACCAAAGCACAGTGTGAGACGTCTTCATCTGGCACATCAGCAAGCACGAGCTCCCATGCGTCATATCACGACGTCACCCAACTGCATCTGGCTTCATGGCCAGATTTTGGAACCGACTCGATCGACACGCTCGACTCTCTCCTGGACTGGATCGACCACGCCCAGCAAGAGGCGCAGCACAACGGCCAGAGCTCTTCTCCTCTGCCGCCAATATGGATACATTGCTCTGCAGGTGTGGGACGGAGTGGGACAGTGATAGCATCTCACATCCTCCGCCACCATCCCCAAGCATCTTTATCGTCATCCAGCACTCCACAATCGCAGCTATTCGACGCGGCCGTCCCCGATCGGGAGGCACGCAACTTTCTCCTCCCGGCTTTGGCGGCCGGCGGTGAGAGCAGGACGATCGACCCTACTCTGGTCGACTGCGTCGCCACCGTCGCCTATCTCAGGCACTTCAGACCCAGCATGGTCCAGGCACAGCAACAACTTGCCATGCTGTACCAGCACGTACGACGGCAACAAGAACGACGGCAGGGGAAGCCGGGATCTGGCTGACATTTCCCAAGGTCGACTCCAGATGCACGTTGCTGCGTAATGTGCGAGTTTCATAGGGCACATGCCCTACGACCCCTCACGTGAATCGAAATCGAACAGCCCCTGCAGTGCGCCAGACAGATGAAAGATGCGCAGACAGCCTCACTCAGGCCACACAAGATGAGAAAGATAATGGTTGACACAAGAAATGCTGGGAGGGAGGTTGCATTCCGCGCGCTGTATACATGAGCGCCACGATTGGACGTATGCGTGAGAGAAAAGCTGAAGGATCGGAGACCAGTCCCGAGCCCTGCCGGACTCTCGTCAGAAGCCTGTCCCTCACAAGTAACAGCACCAGCAGAGTGTATCAAAGCAAGAACCAGTTCTTGTCTTTGCCACTCCGACCCGAGTGATGCTGTCGCCGAGTGAGGAAAGTATGCCTTCGTATCCATCCCTGCCCAGTTGGAGAACCGCCTCCTTCGAAAACGAGACCTGGGAAGCAAAAAGCCGGTTTTGTCCCCGGCCAGTGTCTTGAAAGATGCAGTCCGCCAAAGCTCCTTGAATGTCTTGCTCGTGGTACCGAGCCTGATGATGTGGTGAGCGTCTTGAGTTGAAGATGGGGGTTGGTGTTCAGCAATGGGTTTTGGTCTTGGAAATAAAACCGAATGAATGTGTTGCGTTTTCTGCTTTCTTTCCTTATGGTGGTTAGCGTTCGTGGAGCGAAGGGGGAAAGTTGTGGATTCAGGCACCGTTGTCGAAGGGGACCGGGTCGATGGAGAAAGGAGATCATGTGCTGCCAATTTGGACAAGCTGACCAGAGCTTGCACCGTGGAACTGGCTCTCCCTTTTTCCATGACCTCGAGCCTTCGATCGAGACGCTTTTCCCCATTCGTCCGTTCGTGAAAATAAAGATCGAGGCGAGATGAGTGTTGAGTGTTGTGGTACTACCCGTCCGATACGAGGTGTTTTGAGGGGAGTCATGCTACAGTTGCTGTGCGAGGGAGAATGCGAGAGAGGAGGAAGGGGGGAGCCGGGAAGGGATTAGAGTCGTTGCTTGGTTGAGAAGTGGGGATTGAGCAACTTTTCGTGGTTGAGCCTGAGAAGAAGATGGGAGGATGCCGACGTCTAGAGAAGTCCAACTAGAATAGGCGCTGCCTCTGAGCTGGAAATGGAAACCCGAGTTTGGAAAGCGTTGTGTGAACAAAATCCAGTGTTCGACGCTTCTGTGAGATTGTCAAGAGCTCGATTAGACGAATTGCCAGTCGATGGGGTACATGCCTGTGTCCTGGCTGACTCCAGTGGCGGCCCAAGCGCCGAGGGACAGGTCGATCGACTGCGAGTTCACACACGAGGGGCATTCATCGGCAACCTTGGCAGTGACGCACTTGCCCTGGCCATTCTTGGCAGGGCAGATCTTGACCATGCGACCGCAGTTCTTGCCGTTGGCGTACATGTTTGTCTGCAGAGCGACGACGACATCGTAGTCACCGTGCTTGACGCCGCAGGCACCAGTGGTACCGTCCTGAGTGTAGAAGGTAGCGAAACCGCCGCTGTAGCCGCCAGAGATGCCGCCGCCGCCTCCGCTGCTGGCACCGCCGGTAGATTGAGCACCGGAAGCAGACGAGGTGGACGTTGGTGTGTTGTCATCGTCGCCATCGTCTTCACAGTCCTCGCCGTCATCAGCAGTGGAGTCGTCGTATGTGGAGTCGTCTTCATCATCGTCACACTCCTCATCGTCGTCGCTGCCGCTGTTGTTACCGCCACCGTTGCCCGAGCTCCACTCGTTGGAAATGCCGTGGGAGTTTCCACCGGCCTTGCTGTTCGCCTTGTAGTGGTGAACAGCCTTGGAGCCGCCCGAGCCACCAGAAGATCCGCTGTTGTTGGAGAAGGTCACGTCCTCATCGTTGTCGTCCTCGTCGTAGTCATCCTCACTGTCATTGCTGTAGTCACTGCTGGGAGCGGTGGTCTTGGTAGGCTTGCTGACCTTGGAAGTGGTCATGCTCTTGGTGGCAGTGGGAGTAGACGTGCAAGGAACAGAGATGGGGATGGTGGTAGCGGTGCCATTGACGTATCCGGTCAGGGTGTGGATAGGGTTCGCCTTGCATGCACCAGTAGTGGTCACGGGGTTGGTACCGTTGAAGGAAATCAGGATGGTCGAGGTCTTGTTGCCGCTGCTAGGGGTCAGAGTCAAGGTGTTCTTGAGGGTAGGAGCAGCGGTCAGGGTGCTGGCGATCGAGGTGATGGTCGAGGTAGCGTTGCCCGAGGTGGTCGCGGTGGAGCTGTGAGACGCAGTCGAAGTCGAGGAGGCAGTGTCGGTGATGGTCGACTTTCCCTTTGTGGTGGCAGCGGAAGTCGAAGAGTGGCTGGTAGACTTGGAGCTGTGGGCGGACGACTTGCCGGTGGTGGAGGAAGACTTGGTCATGGACTCGGTGGATGAGGCAGACTCGGAGTGGTGAGTAGACTTTGATTGAGAAGCCGACTTGGTGGAAGTCGACTTGGTGTGAGAAGAGGTCTTGGACTCCTTGTGGGCGGTAGTGGAGTGGTCATGTTCGTCCTTGCCCACGGTCAGTCCGAGGTGGAGGTCACCGATGTTGACACCGACTCCGAGACCGTTGTCGTTCTTGGCAGCACCGGTGGAAGCCGGGTGAGGTTGCTTCTTGTAAGCAGGAGTGGCAGCCTTGGAGTGGTAATCTTCGGAGTGGGTCCACGTGTGAGTGGTGGCGGGCTTGGAGGATGCCTTGGACCAGGTTTGGGTGGCCTTAGGGGCGGGCTTGGACCAGGTGTGCTCTTCCTTGTGCCATGTATTGGCGGCGGACTTGTTGTCGTCGTCATGGTTGTCACCTTGGTTCTGATTCCACTTGTTGTCATCGCCGTTGTCATCACCACCAGATTGATCCTTCTCGGGGGCGGGGGCAGGAGCGTCCTTCTTGGGCTGAGAAGCAGTGCCAGCACCACCCTTGTTGTTGTCAGAAGAATCGTTGCTGCCGGAGTCGGTGCCGTTTCTGCGGACGACTCGGATCATGCGGTGGCTGCCCATGTTGTGGTGAGCACGGGCGCGGAGGCCGTGAGCCTGGCCATGGCCGACATCACGGGAAGCGACGGCGCCTTGGGGAGCCAAGGTCGTGGCAGAGAGAGCGATGGCCACGAGGGCAGAGAATGAAGCGATGCGAACCATTTTTGGTGCTGTATGCTGGTGCAGAGGTTGCGAACTTGAAAGTCACAGAAGAAGAAGAAGAAGTCAAACAGGAGTGAGCTGGATCAACAGCGCTTTGTGGTGAGAATGTAGTCCGAGGTGGTTTGGGTCCAGCCGTAGGCGTCGAGGGAAGAAGGTGTATCTGCACGGCAGAGTACAAAGATGCGATGAGAGAGAGGGGAGATTCAAAGGCTCAAAGCAACGACTCAAGAGGAGAGGAGAGGAGAGGAGAGGGAAAGGAGGAGAGAGAGGGAGAGAGAAAAGGGACGGACGGACGGGAGTGATTGGATGATGGTGGTGGTGGTGAAGGTAAGGGAGGAAGGAAGGAAGAGGTCAGCCAGAAGAAGAAGGGGGGTCCAGAGGACACAAAAGGATGAGCTCGCGCTCCTTTGCTGGCGTTCAGCACAGCAACAAGATCTCCAGCAGGTCAGCAGTCAGCACACACTACTACTGACACAAATGCTCGGCCAGCCAGCCAGCCAGCCAGCATGGGGACTCTCTCTCTCTCTCTGAAGCTGAGATGAGAGAGCCAAGGCCCACTTTGTAAGTCCCAGGAGGCGAGAAGGATTCCACTTTGTGAGCCCGACGCCAAACTTTTGTATTGGCCAAGGTGCAAAGGGTCTAATAACTCTTAGATCCAGGTCACCCGTATGTACTGATCAGGGAACCGTGCCGATACCGAAGTGAGTGAGTGTGGGAGCCGGGGCCGATTGCAACAGGTGTAGTGAATGGCCATCTTCTCTTTTCAGTCAATTTTCATCGCTGGAAATCTCAGAGTCCGGGGCGGGGTGGGGCGGGGCGGGGCGGACCGATGGCATGCTTCGCTGGCAGTGAGTCAAGTTTGGAGCCATCGAACAGCATCCCTCTCGCGCCATGATGGGCGCACAAACCACAGGTGCGCGCGGCCTTGGCTCCGGTATAGATGCCGCGGAGCCGGCTCGTTCCATGTGTCTGGGGCAACAGCCTCAGTCATGCTTCAACAAAGATGAGGTCCAGTCAGTCTTACATGTCCAAATTCGGCGTCAGACCAGCAGGACGCCCTTCTCCACTCGAGACGAGTACAGCATCCTGATCTGGCCAGGCTTGATCTCCATATCCTCCACCGCCCGCCGACATTTGCGGAGATACTCCTTATCTTCCGTCGCTCCTGCCATCAGGTCCATGAACACCTTGTCTTCCGCCAGCTGGCAGGCCGACGCAAACCGCTGTAGAGTCGGCAAGCTCATGTCCACCACCAGAATAGATGTGTTGCCATACAACAGCTCCTCCGCAATCCGAGTCGTCTCACGAGCGGCTAGACAGAATGGAGACATGACATTGAGAAGTCAGCTCGCGCTACCGTACTCCTTTGTTCCCACCGATACGCCTCTTGCTCACCCTTTTCTTGCAGTGCCTTTGCAGACGAGCCTCTCAGAATCCGCTCACGGTCCTTGTCCCTCCTCTGTCCAGGCCTCTTGTCGCGATCCGGCAGGACAATCTCAAAATCAAAGCCTTGCCCAGCGCTCGGGTTCAGATGCGACGTCAGGCCCGTCGAAGACGTGAGCATTCCTCCCGCAGACGTGTTTGCAGAGCTCGACGCCATCAGAGCGGGAAACGAGGGCGTCATCCCATCGACGGGCGCCGTCCCGGGACCTTGTAGCAGACTCGCCCCCGAATGACCTTGAGCGCCGTGAACCAGATCGATGGCCCTCTGTCTCGCAATCTCTGTCGCAAGCCAGGAGCACAGCTCATGTCGGCCAACTTCCTGCTCCGTCCTCCGCAAGATGTTTCGCACCTTGAGCTTGTTTGGATGGGGCATCAGCACGAGGAACGAGATCCCTTCGCTCCTGCACGTTGATGCCATCACCTCCGCACTCTCATTCAACATGTCGTCGTACGCCAGGTCAGCGCTGATGCCGTGTGCCCAGAGCATTCGCACAATCTCGATCTTTGCATCCGCCATGTTCTCTCCGCTTGCCACGTAGACATCCGCACGCCGAGGAGTGTAAAGACCGAATGATCGCTCCTCTTCCACAGGACGCGAAATCATCTTCTCGAGATTCCGCTTCTGATACTGGCCTAGCGATAGGGCAATGACGTCGGCTGAGATCTGTACACCCACCCCATGCGGCAGAGTCACATTTGACGCGGGATTGGCGACGTGTTGAATCAGCCAATCGTAGCGCCCTCCCGTAGCCTGGTCACAATTTTACCAAGCCAGGTCAGACATCTCTACAAAGTCAAACAATCTGAGCTCGACTCACCAAGACGTCTTTGGGTTTGTCGACCTTTGAAACCCGGAAGAAGGCCTCTCCTTTGTAGTAGGCCGATCCTTGTACCATCATGGGAGCAACGAAAATACCATGTTGCACGCCAAACTTGCGGGCCAGTTCCATCACTTCGCTGAGCTGCTGCAGAGCATTTGCCATCCTGTTCCTGTGATCCACAGGAATCAAACGCTCGAGCCTCTGTTGCACCTCCTTGAGGTCTCCTGAATGAAGATCACAAGGGCATAGTCAATGGCTGTGCTGAAAGCGTATGTGATTTGCTGCAACTCACCCGGAATGGACGCGGCCTCAATCTCGTCCAGGACCGATCTGGCCAAAGGCAGCTGCGCAAGCTTTTTGCGCGCAGCGGCATTTGTCCGCTTCCAGCCGAGACCAGCCACCGCGCTGAGCAGCGCCGGCCGATGCTTGTCCGGTATTCTATCCAGGAGAATGTCTAGAATCTCGCCATGATTCACATAAAACCCCCACTTGTCCGTTGACAGGCCGGGGAATTCATCGATGAGCTGGCCAACCAGAGACATCACTTCGGCTTCGGCCATTCGATTCTTGTCGGGCGATATGATGTCGAAATCAACTTCGAGCACTGACCGTGGCTGAGATCCCGCTATGACATTCTCTCGGAAGACAGGACTGATCTCATATCTGAGGTTCGGCGCTCTATCAGCAAGATAGCTTATCCACTGAGCATGAATCGTCTTTTCGCTCACCTCTTGAATCGAGACATTTGACTCCGTGCGCACACTTTTGCGAATGCCACCATCAAATCGTACGGAAGCTGCACGATCTTTCCAGTTCTATCCAGCAGCTGGACTGGCTTGCGATCCGCATACATGTCGTTCGGAGGCATGAGCAGAGGCGTCTTTAGAGAGACTGCACCATGTCGCTCGAACAGGACTCGCAATTTCTCCACGACGACATTCAGCAGCGGTTGGTGAGCGTCGTTTTCTGCGCCGACATTGAAGGTGAATTCTCGGACCTCATCATTGGTGGCTGTGTTTGTGGCAAAGAGTTCGGCCAGTAGGCGATGGTGATACGCGCTCGTCGGGTTTGACATCAATCGTAAGCATTCCTCGATATAGTCATCCTGCAAGAATCAGAAGGGAAAGTGTAAGTCCACAGTACCTGCTTGGGTAAACTTCATACGTACCTCTAGTTTCGGCGGTAAGAGATCGCTTTTCAGTAGTCCGGCCGCAGTGGGTCGGGCGTCTTCATTGTGATCGAGCAGCGAACGAAGAATGGTGCTCTGAATGGACAATTCCTCCCCGGGCCACTGCTCCGGAAATGGGACCTTTTCCGTTCTCAGCTCTTTGAGAACCGCGACGCGTTCCATACCAGTCGTGTAGACTCGCTGGGACGCCAGCATCTCAAAGAACACAATACCGAGACTGTACATGTCAACCTTGTCGCCCTTGCCTTTTCCTAGACCCTTGAAGATTTCCGGAGCAATGTACAGATTCGTCCCGACCACGTCTGATGTTAGTTCTGTGCCGTCAACAATGTCTGCGGTTCCTGCCTCGGTGTCCGGGATCTGTTGATGTGTCGTTGCAAGTCCGAAGTCTCCGAGTTTGACGTCTCCCGAGGGAGTCACCATGATGTTGGCCGGCTTGATGTCTCTGTGGATGACTGTAGTGAGGAGGTTCAGCTGCATCTGCATTCATTGATTCGCCTTGAGAATGTCACTCACTTCCAAGGGCACTGATATGTGCGAGAGCTTCTAGCAGCTGCCGGAAGTACCTCCAAGCATCGTCCACACTCAGGCCCTTATCGATCGCGTCTTTGAGCGTCCCAGAATCGACCAGCTCCATTTGAATATGGAGCCACCTCGTAGGCCTCGCTGCTTCCCTCGTCGGCGTTTGGTCCGAGGCCAAGCTGCTTTCCACCCGCTGTGCTTTGCTGCTCGGATGCCCAGATTCGGACGCCGTGTCATCGTCCTCGCTCTCATCATCACTATCGTCTTCGCTGCTAGACTCGTCGTCGGAGCCATTCTTGAACTGGATGTCGGGGTAGGAAGCAGAGTAAGCCTGATGTCCACGCGAGAGGAAATCGTCGTCATTGAATCCGAAGTTGAGATCGATTTCCTCGTGCATCGATTTCTGGTTCTTGCTTAGACTGCTCGTGACTTCACTTTCCTCCGTGTCCGTGGCAGCGCTGCGGGGAAGCTCCGACTCGATCCAGCATGTCACGTATCGTACGATGTGCGCATGTGACAATCTCGACAGCGCAGTGATCTCCCGCAAGGTACGCTCATCGTTCTCAGAAGAATTGCTGAGCTTGATGCGTTTAATAGCGTACATGTTCTGTGATGGCGTCACACGCGGTCAGCTTCTGGGTCATCATACTTTGTCGGGGATCAGGAAACGTACACCGTCGAGTCGATTCTTGGCCTTGACCACAGAGCCATAAGCTCCCTTGCCCAAGAACTTGATTTCCTCGAAATCGGCCCTATACCGCGAATAGGTAGCAGTTTCTTGATAAGCTGTTTGCCTGAGCTGCCAGAAAGCGCCAGGTCGAGTCAAAGTCGGTTCCCGTGCTCCCCTTTGCTGGCGGTCATTGTGGGGATACAGGGGAGAAGTGGGACGCTTCGAGCGTGTGAGCCTATCACCAGAGGGTGCCTTTTTCATGACGGTGCGGTCATCCAATGGCATGTCTTTGGCAAGTGCCACAAGTTCGTTGAGACGCTTTGTTGCTGCGTCAGCAGAAGGCCGTTGCCGAGGCGACCTGTCGAACATGTACCTTAAAAATTCTCGCGCGACTGGATGAAGGTCGTTTGAGTCTGGAAAAGAGATCAACTGACTTTAGTGGGACAGAACTGAAGATTGGATAGCGTATCGTCTTACCGTCGTTAAGCAAGATCTCGGGCGACTTGTATCGATCAAAGGTATCGACACCACACAGCATTTGAGTGGTGCACGTGGCCAACTCCCAAATGTCTCGCTTTTGCGTGTAGTGTTTAGGCCGATCGACAGCTTCCGGCGCAAGCCATGGCCGCGGCAAATCGTCATCCGATGAGACTGCTTCCACAAAAGGGTGCGTTTGGTTGACATCGAGTAACCTCCGTAGGTAGCAACAGTTGCGCAACTTGGCTGCTAAGGGTCCCTGTGCGCCTGAGCAGATTTGGATGCTACGTGTGTTGACCGCCTTATGCACAAGACCTTTGCTGTGCAAAGCCTGGAGACCTGCCAGAAGTCCGAACAGATACGTCTGTATTGATGGTAACACGTCAGTGTTTTGGAGAATCGCGAGGTCACGAGACGTGGTCACCACCCCACATACCTGTACACGCGTCCATGGCAGGGTATCGACTTGTTGTAACAAGTCTGAGACGGAGGGATGGAGCATGCGCTCCAGAACGATGGCAAGCCTCCAAGTTTTTCCGTGTGACCCGTCGTTAGCAGTGGCAAGGCGAGAAAGGGAGGATGCAAGAACATTGACGAGATTAGGATCGTTGACGTTTCGCACCTTTTCGACCTCTGCCTCGATCTCTTCCAGAATCTTGCGACCAGAAGATGATTGGAAATGCTCCGAGGAGATGAGGTACTGCTCGACAAGCCAGGACGGACCTGTGGCTCCTGTGGGAGCGGTAATGCTGGCGTGACGCAGCGAGAGAGGTTCTGCCAGATATCGTGTGCAAAGCTCCGCTACGGTGAATTGACGCGGTAGCAAGTCAGCTGGTTATCCGGCGATGCAAAAGCTGATTAGCATTTATCGTGGAACTCACCTTGCTCTAAAGCCGGGCCAAGCCTGACACCTGACCAATTCTCCCCTTGACTTTGGATGGGATCGATAAAAGTGATGGTACGTGCATCGCCAGCGTGTGTGGGTGATGGTAGATCCTTTGAGGTCTCATTTACGAGTGGTTGATTCGCCATGCGGACCCTTCGTTTTTCCTCGCGCAAAACCTCGGTGTGTCTAGCGGTGGTCAGCTCGATGTCCCGCTTGAGCTTTTCGGCGCGAGCGGCATCTACGAGGGCCGCAGCCGCTTCTTCGTCGGTCCTTCGCTTCCTTTCGGCCTGCTCAGATGACTGTCCAGAATGAGTGAATAAACTCGCCTCTACGTGCGCTCAGGCCACTCACCTTTTCAGCTTCTTTCTGTCTCTGCTTCTGTTCTTCTTCAAGACTGACATCGATGACAGCCTGATCCCGTTGCTTAGCCTGTCGGAGCTGGTCAAGATATTCTTGTGCCAAGGTGACGAGGTCCCAAATCATTTCCGTGCCCAGACGAGCTTGAGCTTCCTTTTGGAGGAGCTTGTCCAACTCGGCGAGGGACTTGACAGGTACTCTTCTTGGGTCGAAATTCTCATACTTTACATTGGGGGCGGCGAAGGGATAAGTTGCTGGCAGATGGATCCGAAGTCCGAGAGACTTCTTCTGAGCAGTCCCTTGCTCTTGGTCGTCCTGGAGAGCGATGCGAAGCTCCTTGGACGCCTTGACATTCTTCCACGGCGAAGCCGAGGATTCTATCCGGAAATCGTCTCCTAGAATGGCAGTGAGGGCTTCGATCTCCTGAGCTTGGATGTCTGCCAGCTCCTCTGGGGGTGGCAGTCGTTTGCTCATCTCTACCTTGCCGAAGAAGCGATGCGGAAAGGGTGGGAAGATCTTGCTCGCTCGGGCTTTACATTTCCTTCGTTGACACTCCTAAATGCATGCAGGCGCGAAAGTGATTACTACTCTCGAGCCTCTTCCTGGCTGGCGAGTCGGAGCCCTGGATAGCGCTTACTCTCGGGGCAGGAACGAGGGTGTCCGAGCGAAGAGTGAGCTGGTGAGATGGTGGGTGGTGCGATGATGCGGTCTGAACAGAGCCCAGAAGATTCGAAAGAATTGTAAACCTACTGAAAACGGCGGCACGCTTGACAGTCACCTGAATCCTCTTGCCTTCTATCAGAGTGCTGGGTCTGATGAGTGCCGGCTCAACGTCTTCGTTCCTGAACCCAACTGCTCTCCTCCCGCGACTGAAGACAGAGCCCTCGCAGCCAGTGCTTGAGCATTGCCTTCAGCAGCTGGGCATTTTCTATGCTCCCAAGATTTTCCAGCCCGACGAGGATTTGCCAGAAAGCACTCAGGACACAGTAGATCGAATCAGAGCGGATCAACACGAACGCAGCTATGCAGTATCATGGCTTATGAAGCTAATCGGTACAGATGTACTATGGCTGCAAGAACAAGGGGCGACTGATCAAGACCGAGACCGCATCATCGACAAAGCGGGTCAGATCATCGCAGCTGACGCGCAGATTGACGGTGAGTCATTCTTTGCCCAGTCATGCTCACAGCAAGGGATGGTATTGACGCTGTCCTTGGCCGGACCCCAGAGGCTGATGCTGAGGCCATCACTCGCGACTTTACATTCCCGCTCGACCTGAGTGGTGGCGATCATGACAAGGAACAAATCAGTGGCAAGGTGACGGTCAGATTACGGGACGAGCCTTTGCCTCCATCAAAAAATGATCCAGACCCACCAGAGGACGCAGCGAGCGACCAGGCTGGTCCGGACGATTCTCAGCAGGATGATCGCAAGCAGCTCAAGAGCTATCAGGCTGCAGCGGCTGTCGGGGTGCAGACCTGGGCTGCAGCAGCCTTCCTCTCGGATTGGCTGATACGAGACATCACAAAATTGCATGGCTCGTTGGACGTGAGCAAATGTTCTACGGTATCACCATTACGGATCATTGAGCTCGGGGCAGGGACAGGCCTCGTTGGTCTTGCCGTCGCTCAACATCTCGCCACGAATCGCAAGGATCTCAATTTTGAAGTATGCCTCACAGACTTCCACGAGCAAGTCCTCGACAATCTGCGCTACAATGTCGAGGAAAATCTGCCAGCATCCGACTCCACCACACAATCTGCAAGTACCCGTGTCCACGTCAAAGCGTTGGACTGGGAAGAGATTCACACGGGTAGACAGTGGACCTCTGATCAGTGGTGGCCTTCCCAGAAGGGCTCGTGGTCCACAATCCTGGCCGCCGACTGTGTCTATTCGCCAAGTCACGCCACCTGGCTAGCTTCAACCATGGCCTTTCTTCTCGCCAAACCGGATGTCGACCCACACGCCCGCGCCATCATGATCATGGCCAACCGCACGCGGGGCCGATTCGGCGAATGGGAGCTGCGAAGGTCCGTGGAGGAAGCCTTCACTCCAGCCCCCACTGCAACCGACTCTGTCGGCGGTCCCCACCTCAAAATCGTGCACCGCACCGAGCTACCTCGCGTTCGTGGACTAGGACGTGACGACGAGGACGGTTATGTCATCTGGACCTTTGCTTTCACAGACTGACAACTGAGATGTACGTCATGAGAAGTCATCAATTGCAAGGGGCAACGCGGGATCAGACTGATGTGAGAGGAGAAATTGTACTACAGATTGGCAGCATTGAGGGGGAACACGGTGAGGGAGCGCTGATGATGGTTGATGAAGAGGGAGAAATGCGGCGGATCAGGGAAGGCTATTGACTGATTGGTGAGGAGATTGAGAGTTGCATCCAGTCGTCCAGCGGAAGTGGAAGTTAAGGAGCATAGATCAGGGATCAGACGGGAGAGATCAAAAGGGGAAGGCTGCTCAGCCAGTGATGACTTCCGCATCGCCCGAAGAACCTTCGCCGGGCTGTTCTTTTGCACTCAATTCGGCATTGCTGTGAGCAGTGGTGCCATGCGTGATGAACGGCGCTCCTTCCTCCCATTCTGCCGTGTTCTGGGTACCGCACGTGCATTGGCAGCATTCATGTACCGCTTCCGATTTTCGGCCCTTCTTCTTGCCTGTGGACTTCTTCTTGTCCGTGGCTGAAGACCCCGGCCCACCTTCCTCAGTCTCTCCGCCAGCGGCCCGATGCGCGCGATCTTGAGCGCGCTTCCGAGTGCCGACCAACTTTTTCCTCCGACGGCATGCACGGGCCATTGAAGGTAGCTCGCCGTAGAGCAGCTCATATTCGCAGAAAAGGCACATCCACTCATTTGCGAATAGTGCAGAGGTAGTCGTCGGATGATCCATACCAGGCGGCTGGTCCCAATTGTTGACCGTATTCACATTCTTTGCGGGGCCACGTGCAGCTGGCGGTGGATCAGACGGCATCCGTGAAGGCACATAATTGGTGCGATGGTGGATGTTGTTCATGTTGGCCTTCTTTCTCCGCGAGATCTTCGGCGGGGCAGTCTGTGGCTGCGCATTGAGCTGGGGTGTCGCATGCGCGCCTGGCAATGACGAGACTTGAGGCAGTGGAGCGGGTTGTTGTGTTATTGGCGTCACGGCGGGAGATACCTCACGAACGCTGGGTGAGGTTATTTCTGCGATTGGAGGCTTGGGTGGCGAGGGCAGTCTGAGTGCGGGCGCGGGTTGAGCTCTTGTCCTTGCCGCACCCGAGTTTGCCAAAGGGCCTGGAATCGCCTCGAGGTTCGATTTGGCGGCAGATAGAGCGGCAGCTGCTTCGGCATGCGCTGCAACGACGTCCTCACCAGCATCCATGCGGGTCAAGACATCGGCGGCTGCTGCGACGGCTTCATCAATCGGACGCAAGGAGTCAGTGAGCTTGCTCTGGAGCATCTCGACTTCAGCGCGCATTGCCACCAGACGTGACGCAATCGGAGATGCGCTACTAAAGGTGAATGAGCAGCTAGGTGGTCGAACTGCAGGTGCGACTGGAGGAGTAGGTGCACGCGGAGGAGTTTCGGTTGCAGCCACTTCTGGAGCGGGTTCTGTAACCTGCGCCGCTTTCTCCGCCTTCTTGCTGGGCCCCGCTTTGCTCGGCACCGCTTTAGAGTCTGACTTGCCCGCATCTGAGCCAGCCGCCTGTCGCTCTTCAGCTATCTTGGCTTTAAGGGCTGCCAAAGACATTTTCTGAGTGCCGCCTCCTCGAACTTTGGCCCTAGATTCTGCCTTGGTTGCACGCCTTTGAGGCTTCTTCTCCGAGGCTTGATCCTTTCCGTCTTGACCTCCATCGCCGCCTCCAGCCCCTGGTGCCGCTGTCCCCAGACCTGCGGCTGCTGCGTTCATGGCTGTTTCCCTACGTTGATATTTCCTGAACCGAATCTGTGCCGAGAATTTCTGCTTGACTCTGAGCAATTGTCGTGCCGACCATGATAGATGAGGCTTTGGATAGACCAGTCGGGGCGGTGGCGGGGGTGGTGCGGCCTCTTGCGTCGAGGCCTCCGCGGCGGTGTTGGCGTATTCTCTGCCCGGCTCTTCATCCTGGGGGTATTCGCCTTCCTCGCCATTGTACCATTGCAAATCGCCTTTGGCCCCATTTGTCCGGTAGCCGTCTGGTCCCGAGTTCGTCGGCTCCATATATGTCACCCGTCCGCTTTTCCGCTTCTTCTTGTTGACAGAGTGCTCGTACACAGTCAGCTCCGGCCCATATTCATCGTCTTCCTGTTGCGCCTGCATTCGCGCAATGCTGAAGGCAGTCTGCTGGTCTGCTGAAGATGGGGCCCCATCCTGACCGTTTCGGTCTTGGCTTGCCGGCTCGTCTGACCCCAGATGGACTCTCTGCAGAGCAGCGTTCAGTTGAGCGGCATTTTCTGACACCTTTTCAGAGGCTTCTTTGACCAGGCTGGCGGTGTTACTGAGCGCCTGACCATGCGAAAGCGCTTGTTGAGCATGCGTAGAGTAGTTGAGGACCACACGGGCAGCAGCCAGGGGGTCGAGCAAAAAGTCGGACCGGGCAATCCGAGGCAGGTTGGTGAACTTGAAGGTGGTGCCATCGTTCACGGGCGCCCGTGTGCTCGTCGCATTAGGTCCGGATGAGACGACTTTGTTCCCGTCGGTGATGAGGACATCTGTCGCAACCTGAGGAGGTGTGGAAGGTGCTGATGTAGAATTGGTGCTCTCAGGATCACTGGTGAGGGGATTGGAGGAGTCCGTCTCATTAGTCCGACTTCCGGTATCCCTGGAAGCTGTGCGCGAGTGGGCTTCGAACCTGACAACGGGTTTGCTGCAGTCATAGACTCGCCGCTTTGAGCCGAAAGATCGGGGGAGCTCCTGAGTACGTTGGCAGGAGGGCAGCGCAATGGTCAGGGGATGCTGGGCAGACAGGATGACGGTGCGATATTCAGCTTACCTTGATTGGCCGATGAGTGTGTTGAATCGAGCTCTCCATCATCTTCAGGCAGACCGACGCTGCTATGGAGCACGCTGATCTCAAAAGACGTGGAAAGAGTCAGAAAGACGCAACGATGCGGAATCACACCTGCATCCTCTTGCTGGACTCACATGTGTAAGTGTGCTACACAGAGGTAGCTCTAAGTGCGGGGCTCGACGGGTGCTGCGGATAGTGGAAGAGCCTAGAGTAGACAGAGACGAACAGATGGTCTGCGGGAAGACTGGGGCTTCGGGTCAAAGAGCTGCTGGGAGACTCGGAGGATACGACTCGCAGCTTGGAGCGATGACACCGAAAGAGTCGTTGTCTGGAGCCGCCGTCGTGGAGAAGCGCAACTGCCGCCGGGATGTAAGCGGCGCCCAGAGGAGCCTTGTTGAGCGGTGTCGATCCTGTTCAAGCTCAACGAAGATGACAAGAGGGAAGGGCTGCGATACCTGCAGCGGATCTGTCGAGCTGTTCTTCTAGAGATGTCAGGTCTGGTCCTTGACTGCTGCAACTTGACCCTTGCGATCAGCGTTTGTATAGCATGGGGGGTCAAACGTCTGATCATCTCAAATTTGGCAACAAAGACTGTCGGCCGAATCAGGCAACGCAAGTCAACGATACACGATTGGCAGCGGTTGTGAGCTCAGGGTAGGATGTAGAGAGCTAATACATCATTAAGAGGAAAGAGATAGTCCTTTGTCCGCCCATTCCTGTTCTATGGTCTTGCGCAAGCGCTGCAAGCCGACTTCGATCTGGTCCTCCGGGACAATCGAGAAAGAAATTCTGACGTAGCAACTCGTGCCAGTGCCGGGCATGAAACTTGCTCCGGGCAGGGCGAGCACAAGCGCCGCCTTGGCTTTCTCCGAGATCAGCGCCAGACTATCCCCTTCAGGAGCCTCGGGTGTCGGTGGCAGCTTCAATTTGAGCCTATATGCGTGGAGACAGGAAAGAACGGTCAACAGAGAAGTCCTCCCTCCAGAATCGACGCGACCGGAAACAGGACTTACCATAGGAACATTCCCGCCACTGGTCGGACCCACTCGGCGACAGCGGGCTGTCCGTCTCCGCCCGCGCCCAGAATCTTTTGTGCGGCTCCTTCGAAATGGTCCCGTCTCTTTTGGTAGAAAGTTGCCACCGCATCGGCGTGACGCAGGAAGCCATCGCGGCCCCAGTGTTGGAGCAGAGCGAGCGCGATAGCCTGTGGCGGGCCAGCGGGCTGCAAGTTGCTGATCGAGGTATGTCTGCATATGGCCTCGATCAGGACACTAGGGCCCGTTACAAAGCCGATTCGCAGGCCGGCTGACATGATCTGGAAGGCAACCACGGTTCCACAGGTCAGAGTATGTATGCAAGCTGTAGACAGTGTTGAGCAAGCGTACCTTGGACATGCTGTCGAATCGAAGCACTCGTCCCACGCCCCATTCTTGCTCGTTTTCCTTCTCGAGGGCAAAGTAGCTTGGAGTGCGTTTGCGCGTCTCGGGCTTGTCCTCTCCCAGTCCGACGAAGGAGAGATAATAATACTGATCGTAGGAGGCAAGGGATAAGCATGGAGAAAGTTCGCGTGTCGCGAGCAAGACTCACTGGGTCGTCTTCGAAGAGGATGATGTTGTATTCGCGGGCCACCTGCAAGACCTCGCGCTTTCGCTGCTCAGATGCGGTTGTGCCAGCGGGGTTTGCACCTGTCGGGGTCGTGTAGAGTATCTTGGGGAACTTGAGGGAGGCGGTGGCGGAATTTTGTTTCCAGCCCTCGAGCGTCTTCCGGAGTCGATCTGGACACACACCCTCGGCGTCGGAATCTACGGCAAGAGAAGTTGCCTTGAGCATGAATATTTGAGGCAGTATACCTCTGTAAATATCAGGGAGCTGTGGTCAGACCAGTCTGAGCCGAACTTTGACCAGTAAAACGGGTTTGCTCACGAATATGCTGGCGCTTCGACTAGAGCTGTGTCGCCAGGATTCAAGACCGCCTCGAAAGCCTAGATCCAACACCGTGGCCGATGGATTACGAAATAAGTCAGTAGGAGGATGGTTGATTCAGGAAAACTCCGTGAGCCGACTGACTGACCTTACCGAGCAGATCTTGACTGCCATTGCCTACAGAGAGGCTCCATACCTCTGCATCTTGAGAGTGACCAGCCTTTACAACGGGCCGCTGATGTTGCTCGCTCACGAATTCTGTGAGCCAGTTGACCAACTTGGGGATGCCGGCAGTGGGACCGTACTGGAGAGCGGTGACCAGGTCCTGACCGGAGACTGACAGCTTGATGGGCGTGCCATCAGGCTGGGAGCCGCCGACGGCGTCTGGCTTCAGCGTCAAGGTCAGGTCCTCGATGGGAAAAGTCGATGCATTGGGCTTTCCGGCCAGGAAGGAGACCATTCCAGGGATAAGCTCCGCAGGAAAGAGAGACCGGATCGAGGAGAGGGGCCGGACGTTGGCCGCCTCGGACAGGAACTCCTGCAGGTTGATCTGCTTCGCCATCTCGAATGTACCGCAGCTCACAGTCAGCACACCCAACGCGGACCTTCCTCACTCTCACGTAGGAAGATGGTTGATGCATAGTCGAGTCAGAATCGGAAGCATCACGTGGTACTATTAGAGCAGAATTTTGGAAGTCAGCATTAGATAAGGTTTTTGAGAATAAGTGCTGTTTTCTGAGCGGATCTTTGAGCAATTTGGTGCCTGAGATCACGGACATTACAAAAAGCGTCACCCATGAAACCTCTTCGCCTTCTCCCACAATTCTGCGACTTTCTGCATGACCCTGACCATTATCCGTGCTTGCCTGCAGGCAGCATGTGTCGTACACGTTGGTCAGAAGATATTGGGGCAGTGCGATCTGACGTGCTCACTGCTCCATCGTCCATGGACCCCGACCCGGGATTGCACGCTTGACGGGACCGCGTCGGAGTTGCGAGGTTTGTCGACGCTATGAATTATTGCACGCTAGGTTTCGATCTGGAGGTGTGGTGCAGAGACTCACCCGATGCCTGGGGTTGTTCGCACTCGATGAATGCACGGCGAGCTATGTAAATGAATCCCAGCTCCGAATAGCCGCTGATGCCGCAGGGTATGTATGTATGTCTGAAGCCAGCAAAGGGGGACACAAAGATGAGCACGCACATGCTCTGTCACATGTCAGCCTGGACGGTGAGACAAGTGAAGCCAGCTCTGGGTGGAACACAGGTCCGACGGAAAGACGCCGCTTCAGCAGCTACATGTATAGATAGGTATATATCCCTAATTGAGCGGAGTATGACAAGGCCAAGGGTTCCGACTTCCGAGTTTCTCGAGGCGAAGGTTCTGCTGATTCCGAAGAAGACGACTCTGGTCCTTCGCAGTCTCGACGGCCCTAGACGATGTTCTGTAATCCATCAGGCGGCGAGGTGCGAAGAGAGGTGAGCCCTGATGAGGAGCGCAGGACTCGGTCTCTAGATGGGGCTGCAATATGTATGTAGTGCCGGTGCGATGGCTGCATGTCTGAGATGCACAAAGGTGGATGTGCGTTCATTACATACATACCTTTGTGGCACGGCGGTACATAGCAACCAACCCAGCCGAATGGAGGGAGCAAGGGAACCGACGCCGGACGAGAAGGGTTTGCAGCAAGACCTGGATTGCAATTTGCAATTGGCGCAGAACAATGATCAGAGAAAGAAGAATGGGAAAGAGGTGCCTGCCTCACGCTGAGGCTCACCCAGGTTCCTCAGAGCTACAAATGTATGTACTGTATTCAATAATGCGCCAAGCAAAAGGGCAGCCACGGTGCATGTTGGGATGCGCGCGCGCACGCTGCAGTGCATCGTCCTTCGTGTTCTGATCGCGCAAGCGCATGAGCACATACGAGGTACCGTCCAAAAGTCTTAGAACACCCAAATTTTTGCCCATACGATTA
>LAXH01000225.1:1119-23465 GCA_001006505.1 Tilletia horrida | reverse complement strand
CAGGCAGATGTTCAAATCATACCCAAACTCCTTCACCACCGACGAAGCCGCAGAAAACCTCTCCGCCCTCAAATTCAGCCAGTCCAACCGCGCCCCAGACCCAAACGAACCCTCCAGAGTCATCACCACGACCACCACTACCACCTTCAGCATGAACCGCGAAATGGCAAAGGGCATCTGCCAGCACTTTATGGACGCCCGCCTCATCGAGAATGCAGCAGACATCAGCTCGGCCATCTTCAAGGAACGCGGCATCTACATGCTCACCCCCAAGGGCCTCCACATCCTCGAGCGCTTCATCACCAAGAATGGCATCAATGGCGAACATCTCCTCAAAGTCTTCTCCTCCCAGCCCATCTGCATGAAGCTCCTCCATCTCGAACGCAGATCCTCAGACGACGAGCTCCTCATCAACACGCCCGTTCTCTATGTCATCTTTCGCAGATTCGTCGGCAGGGCACCCAACTACCCGTACGGACAGGGCAGGGTCCTCGACCAGGGCCCACAACCACAAGGAGGAAGAGATTCAGGCATAGGCGGCGGGAACAACAGCAGCAGCAGTAGCAGCAGTAACAACAACAACATCAGGATGGGAGACTCGGCAGAAGAGATGGGCTATGGCAGGAATCAAGAGTTTGATCGCACCCTCGGCGTCGAAATGGCAGACGTAGTCGAGAAGCCGCCCAAGGGCTCTGCCTCCAAGACGGCCATCCTCTACAGACACACTTTTACCGCCATCCAGGCCCTCGACTGGCTCTGCGACTACACCACTGTCTGTGGGCGCGACGAGGCAGCCGAGCTCGCCGCGCACTTTGTCCGTCTGGGCCTGATTGAGCTCGTGATTGATCGGGGCCGGAAGGACTTGGATGATCGCGCCATTGTCCTCGTCCAGGGCGAGGACCCGGCGATGCCTGGTCAGTGGACAGAGGGCGAGCTCCGGTGTTCGCATAAAGCCATCTACACGGTCACGCCCCTGGGCAGAGCCATTGCTCGATGGGAAGGATACGAGTCCCTCCAGCCTTCGTACCTCGCCAAATTCCAGACCTCGAGCGCGAGTGTGCAGCAGACTACCTCGGCCGCTGCCACTGGCGGTGCAGGTGGCACAAATGCGGTCGCGTCCCCGCTCAACATGCACAGCCCCAGCCCTGGCATGGGCGCCCCGGGAAAACCAGGCTTGCATGCTAGTCTCAGCAATGTCGCGGCCAATCACCAAGCTTCGCTTAGAGATTCATCTGATTACGCGTCACCACAACAACAGCAACAGCAGCATCAGCATCAATTCACACAGCCCTCGGCGTCATCTAGGAGTGCGTCCCCATCCGTCGCGTCGTTGGGTGGTGGGAGTGGCGCTCCCGCCGCCCTGGGCCACGATGCCTTTGGCGAAGGGTCGGCTTCGACGAGTGGTGGTGGTGGTGGTGGTGGGGGAATGGTGGGAAGCAGCAGTAGAGGCTCGCGGGGCGACGGGCCGATGGAGCACATGCGCAGCGGCTCCATCAGCAGACGGAGCATGGGTGGTGCTGGTGGCGTTAGCAAAGGCTCAGGTCGGCCCGATCTGTCATCAGCTTCGGGTTCCGCCGGGGGTGTGGGTGCGGGTCCCTCTGGCTCCAACTCGCGCTTACCACGCGTAGCTTCCAACCAGGCCGATCGGCTACGGACCGATTTCCTCTCGGCAGGCGGAGGGGGTAGCGGTGTTCAGGACGTGGACTCGAACCACTCCTCGCCATCGTCCTCGTCGGCTGCGCTTGCGGCAATGCAGCTCCAATACCCAGGCATCAGCGCAAACACGATACATGCGCACGCCATCGCCCTGGCGATTGCCAACGAACAAAGCTCGTACAACCAACGCGACTCCAACACGAACCGGCTCAAGCAGATCCTCGAAGAACCCGCGCTGCGCACCCTGTTCCGCGAGTTTCTCAAGAATAACTTCTGCGAGGAGAATTTGAGCTTCTGGCTGGACGTGCAGGACTTCAAGCGGAGGTTCCATACGACGAGCAGTGCCGTTGCTGTGCGCGCGACGTGGGACAAGCATGATGAGGACAAGTGGACGAGCAGCAAGCGGGAACGGCCGGACAAAGATGCCATGTCGGCCCACTCGGGCTCGTCGACGGGCAATGTGGCCAGCGTGGCCAGTGGGCTCGGCAATGTCGTTCGGAGATTGGGCAACAAGGCGCTCGGACCTTCGACGAGTAGCAGCAACTCCGCGGCGGGGGCGACGACGAGCTCTTCTTCGTCCCAGGCGGCGCAGCATGGCCTGAATGCGATGGAGAAGCACCAGCAGGACCTGATCACGATGGCGCTCGTCATCTACCAGACCTACCTCGCGCCGGCTTCCCCTTGCGAGCTCAACATTGAGCACAACCTGCGCTCGGAACTGGTCAGCTATATGAAAAGGGTGCTGAGCAACGACCAGAACGCCAAGACGGGCCTGGATGGGAAGGGCAAAGAGCTGGAGAGGAGATTGATGGGCATCTCGTTGGAGGCCGGTGCGGGAAGCGCGGTCAACAGCTCGGGCGGCGCACATCTTGCGCCGGATGGGCCGTCTTTATCTTCAGGCCCAACAGGTTCCACCGCGGCTGCGGCTGCAGCGTCGGCGGCGCGCTCAGGCAGTCATCGACCCGACTTTGGCGACGCCACTTCGAGCTCGCCCTCGTCCGGACACTCGGGCCTACCAGGTCTTCCCTCTGTAAGCGGCGGCGGCCGGCTAAACAGCACCAACAGTCCCTACGGGCCCGCGACATTACATGCGTCCCAGCTCCAGACGATGGTCAGGCTGTACGAGCGTATCCAGGACCACATCTTCCGCCTGATGGCGACCGACTCGGTGCCGCGCTTCATCAAGGATGCGAGGTTCCAGGCGCTGGTGCGGAATGTGGAGGAGTACTCGGTTGCGCTTGAGACGAGCCGGAGTGGGGGGATTGTGGGTATTGGATTGGGTGGGACGGGAAGCTTCCTCGGACCGAGCTCGTCTTCCAATTCAGGTGGCATGCTTGGTGGTGGTGGTAGTGGTCTTGGTGCAGGAGATGATGGGCCAACAGGATCCGGTGGCTCAGGACTATGAAAACGACAGTCGCCAAATTCTTCGACGACGGGAATACATGATGCGCCATTCCGTCGGAAAAACGCCTAGACGCGCATCCTCATTCATCGCTAATTTCAATTCCTTCTGGATACACACGCAAGAAAATCAACGGAGGCCTCCCGACACTGACGACCCTTCGCTCTGTACGCCTACACTCCCCCGAAAAGGACTTCGGTCTGCACCTTTTTCCATTTCTGCCTTCCTTGTACCACTTCAAAACGACTCCGACTCCGACTCCAAGCCTTCTGCCCCTTCCCAACCTCCAACGAGGCTCACAGACGCATTCGGTTTCACTTTACTCCCGTTTTTTTTCTTGATACCGGTAACCTCCAATCTCACGGTTTCTTGTGAAGTTTTCTCCTCATCCTCCACATCTGCCCTCCCTTCCCGAGTTTTGCGACAGGTCTTTCGTCAATCTTACCACATTTGCCATACACCTCTTCTTCAAATCTTGCGGTCGACCTCTGTCTCCATCCATCATCATCGTCCTCCCCATCATCAACATCAAGAGCCGGCCCCACCACCCTGCCTCGATTTTGAGCCTTCAGCCCGTTCATTACTCTTCCTTTCCTTTGCTCTCATCAAGAGAAAGTCTTTCCTTCGGTCGTTGCTTACTGGTAGCCATCATCATCAACCCCTTTCTTCTTCCTTCTCGTTCTTTTGTCTGAAACTACATCTCGCACCGCGGCGCTTACTCGCTACACCTTTCATTGCTAACCAAGATTTTCGAATCCTAAAACAAAATCCACTTCCTTTTGTGTCACACAAAGTGGGGCTCGCCTTGGTTCGCTGATCGTAAAAGGGTTCCTATTGGGCGCGTTTCCCGGTCCCCCTTCACGGGAAGATGATGTTGGTGTTGTTGTACACACTTTGCTGGGTCTTGTTAATGTTGCCATTGTACGCTCCGACGAGTTGGAGATAGGCGGTCTGAACATAGATGTTGTTGCCGACGATCGATGCAGCTGTGTCAGGAGCAGAGCACAAAGCAGTGAGTCATGGCCTCCCGATCATGAAGTATCCCCTTGACCAGGACAGAAACCCAGGGTAAAAACTACTCACCTCCTTCGTTGAAAGAACCAGAGTAGTATCCGAAGGAGCCAAAGGCGAACTGGCTCTGTTTGATTTTGGGGCCGGTGAAAGTGACGTAGACGGGGCCCTTGGGTCGGACAGGAGTGTTGCTCACATTCTTGGACTGGAGGGTAGAGTTGTACGCCCAGCTCCAAATGAACTGTCCGCTGTTGCCAGTCAGAGCGGCCGAGGTGGTGGGGCAGGGACCAAATGCGGGGTAGTAGGAGTCGCCGGGAGACGAGCTCGTTCCCTTGGGTGCCTTTAGGCAGAGGCTGTGGTTGGTCGTGCTGCGCAGGATGCCTTTGTAGCAAATCAAAAGCGACAAGGGATAGCATTCCGTGCAAGAAGGCAAGATGTGTCCAGATGAGTCCAGGGTTTCTCGGAGAGGGAAAGGCGCCGAAACTCACCCGTCTCGATCTTATTCAGCTTGTTGGTGGGGATCGAGTACGCGTCAGAGCCCTGGAGGGTGACGTTGACCTTGGAAGCGACAGAGTCGCACGGGTAGGCTGCAACACCCTCATAGTGATATCCATCGGGGAAGACGCTGCTCAGGCTGTTTCGCCACACGTCTGGGGGTTTACCAAGAGCGAGGTCAGCATTTGGAAGGCAGCAACTCGTTCTCGCTTTGTTGCAAGACAGAATCTCACAGTTGTCCGCAGTGGCCGAGGCACGCGTAGGGTAACCATAGGCGGGGACAGGACCCTGTTCAAGCCGGATTCCACAAAAGCAACGGACGATGATGACTACGAAGAGGAACCTAGAGATGAGTATCAATCATGATGACTTACAGTTGGACCTCCCTGGCCGTATCCGATCGTGAATATTCCTTTGAAGACAGTCGGGTTCGACTTTGAGGCTACGCAGCTGTCAGCACCGGCTCCAGCCGAAGCAGCGCGCTGACCGAGGCTAGCAGCCTGGCCGAGGGAGGCGATGTGCAAGACTGCGAGGAGAGCGGTCAAGAAGAACTGCATTGTCGATGCGGGACACAGAGAGGGACAAGGAGAAGAAAAATGAGCAAGGATGGGAGAGAAGAGGGAGAGGTAGAAAAGGGAGGAGTAAGTGTCAGTCACTGGTCATGAATCAAATCCCTTTTGTACCCAGCAACACGGCCGCCTCGATAGCGTCAAACAAGTGCTGCTGGGTTCAATCTTCTTCGAATTGCATGCTGAACCTGCGGGACGGCGCAGCGCCACCGAGAGCACGTTTAGCCAGAACGAGTTTTATCAGGGCGCGATATGGTCGTCATGAGGGCAATTTATCAAGAGGTGGGGGGATTGTTCTGTGGAGGGATCTGCGGTGATGCGAGGTTCCTGACGAGGCGGAGCTCCAAAATACAGTATCTCTGCCGGCCTCGGCACCGCCAGAGCTCGACTCGATCTTTGCTCCCAGGTACCACAAGCAAGAAGACTGCCATTCTGGCTTCCAGCTCGTGTCCGACAAGAGTTTGGCTAATGCTTAGATTTGAAGCCGCGAGCGCCTGTTACGGACGCCCGTCGAGGCCTCTCCAATTTCAACCGGGCAACGGACGTCCGACGTGTTCGATGTTTGATCGCCCTGTGCGCTGCGGCTCCGGCGAAATTCGGTGGGCACCCGAAGCTCTGGGTCAGAAAGCTTCCTCGCTCTTGCATGCTGTTCGCGGCTGGTCAGGCCCCAAAGACAGAACGTGCGAGCCGCATGCTCCTGACGGGTTGCATGCGATGCTGAGCCGCGGCCTCATGGATGCCAAGTCACTCGTAGCTCGCGATCAAGGAATAGCATGGCGGCGCAACCTTGCGACGATCCACTTACCAGGGTGCACGGACCACATCCTGTGGTGTTGGTCTTTTTTTTTCCTCTCCAGTGCGTGCGCTGCAGGGGCTGAAGCAGGAAGTCCAACACCTGTGTGGTGAACGAGCTTGGTGTCTGCCTTCGTGGGACGACAGAGCTCTATACACGCCAGTCAAAGGAAGATAAGCACGAGCTCGGACAGGAGATCGAAGATGAGCAGCACACTGCAGCAGCAAAGGGTACCCCTGTTGGACGAGGAGACGGGCGATTTGACGGTGAAGGTGAGCTTCCGTCATGACCGGATTATTGACTGGACTCGATGTGAACAACTGGGGTCAAAAGGAAGCACTGACGCTGACGCGTATATGCTCTCTCACCTGCCCCTCTTTGCGCATGTACGCTTGCCGGCGCGTCATGCAGTTCCAAAGCGCACTCGCATACATCTTTCAAAAGTATGCAAGTGTGCCTGCCCCGCCCGGAAGCAACCGTCGAATCGCATCTTCGTCCTCTGCACGGAATGTGAGCGGCGGTCTCTCCTCCTCCATCATCGGTCCTGGCGATGACCAGACAGTAGCGGCGGACGATTCCACAGCCGAGGCTGAGGCAGCTGCAAGAGGGCGTGAGCAAGAGGAGGAGGAGAGAGTCGAGTTGAGGAGCAGCTTTGGACCAAGTAGCAGCAGCGGCACCGGAACCGGCGTGGGAGCTGGCGCAAGTACACCAGACTCGTCATCGTCTTTGACTGCTCCCTCAGAAGGCGGCCCACGGAGACCGACCCAGCCTGCCCCTACCTCATCCAGTCGATCGCATCCTTCGTCCTCGGCATCGACACAGTTGCAGCCGGCCTCATCGTCGTCGCTGCCGGTGCTGGGATCGAGTCCGGCAGAGGGCGCGGTGCTGTCGGACGCTGCGCTCGATCGCTTTGCATTTGAGACGAATGGCGCGCCGTTTGGAGCAGAGAGCAAGGCGGAGATCCTCGAGTTCCTCGATGTGGATGAACAAGGCAGACTGACAGTAAGCAAATCCATCGACCGCATACAGTCACGTGCATATGTGCGCATACACTCATGGGTACTCACTCACCCTGCTTCGTCGTCGTTGTGACTCTGTGACACAGTTTGAGGGCTTCCTGAGCATGTACAGTCTCCAGACCGAGAACGACGAGGACGAGACCTGGGTGAGTCTCATACCCAGCACAGGGAGAATGAGGACGCGGATGGCTGATAAGCAGCATGTATGCGCATGCCTTAAATGACCTACTGTACAGCGCGATCTGACCACCCATGGCTTGTGAGTGATGAAACGGCTGGGTGCCGACCGAGCATATTTCAGGGGGACTGAATCGAGGGACCTCTTCGCTTATTTATGTGACAGTGACAACAATCTCGAGCTCGTCTCGACTCGGCGCGAGGATACTGGCGTCGATGAGGGCAGGCCCGTGCCGAAGAAGCATCTGCTGGGCGATGGCCAAGGCGGCCCTGTCGACGAGAACCGCCCTGTCACTCCCTCGGCAACCCGATGAGGACCGACCCGCGCCAAGAACCACTGGCTCATGACCCCCGAATGAGCACCCCGGTACCTTTACAGTATGCTGCGCCCATCTTTCGTATTCCTCTTGCGTCCCACCAATGGATCTTCTTACTGCTGAAACTGGAAGCTCAGTCCCAGCCGAGATGGGGACTCTCGCACGAAGATGTCCTCGAAATTCTCTCACGCTCAAAAACAGGGGACCCCAAAGATCAGCCGAGGTCACTACTGCAGGCTGCATGTGCTTCCTCTCTCGACAAGCGGTTTGCTTGCTTCTTTGCTTGCTTGATCTCGAGATGCGAGAAGTGAGGACGCTCGTATGTCACCCGTTCTCCATCTGTTCAGAACGCCCAAGTGGCTTGCTTGCGAGACCCCGCTCTGAAAATTGTGGCTTGGATTGGGAAGCCAAATTGATTCCAAGAAGGGGGGGAAAGGGAAAGGACCTCCAAGTCCCCCCGAATCACAGCACACTCGCCCAGTGCCTCCATCCCCTCTGAAGGGCCAGAATGAATGCTGTCTCTTCCCGCCATGGGACACTGGCGAAGTGCCTGAAGATCGACATCTCCCTCTCCCTGTCATGAGAGAACACAGCCTGGCCTGTCGATGCGATGAGGCGTTCCCTTTCTCTCTCTGCATCTTGTCTGCTGGAGTCGAACTGCATTTAAGCCCGCTCACCCAGTTCCCCCTTCTCTCCCCGACTCCGACATCCATCCTCCCTCCCTCTTGTTCCCCTCCCAGACTCCGACCTATCCTCTACTTCTCTCTCCGCCCAACTGACATCCCTTCTCCCTTCCCTCCCCCTTCCTCAGCTGTTGATCCTTTGCACAAAAAGCTCGCTCTCCTCATCTCACATCAACTCTGACCTCCCCCTTTCCCTCTCTCTCTCTCTCCTCAGCAGCTTTCCCACCTTCAGTGTGCAACTCTCCCATCCTCTGGCAGGACGGCAACTCTTCAACACCTGATCCATATCCCAACACTCACACACACTTTCGCTCACTCTCCCCTCCCTCCCTCCACTCACAAAATGCGAGCTTCCACCACCACTCTTGCCTTTATCCTCTCGGCATTCGCCATGGCAGCTGCAGGCAGCATCCCCAGCACAAACACTCCCGCCTTTGCGCCTGCCGCCCGCGCCTTCTCGTCCAATCACCTCCGCATGCACAAGCAGATGATCCGCCGTCAGACTCCCGAACAGATTGCGATTGCTGCCCACCTCAAGGCCCAGGACGACGACTTCCATCGCAAGAACTCGATCTGGCAGGCTGCTGTCCTCCAAGACTTGAAGGAGGGCAAGACACCCCTCAACTTTGATGCCTTCTGGGCCCAGAAGGGTGACTCGGGCAGCAACGCCTCTGGCTCCACCTCTGGCGAAGACGACGGTGAGGACGATGACGGTGAAGATGACGACGACGACGACGATGAGGACGATGATGATGGAGAGGACGACGGTGACGATGATGAGGACGACGATGACTACGGCGATGACTCGGGCTCCACTACGGCCGCCACTACCACTGTCGATGCCGTCCCCACCAGCACTGTCCACATCGCACACGCTACCAAGACCTTTGCTCCTCGCCCCACTACTACCGGTTCCTCGGGCTCCGGCTCCGGTTCTGGGTCCGGCTCTGGTGACACCCACACTGGCCAGGGTACCTACTACAACATGGCTGGTGAGTGAATAGAACTTCTTTTCCCACCTCATCCCAGTAGTATATGCTGACCTTGTGCTCTGTACATCCTCGAACTTCATTCATTATTTGCACACTCACAGGCGGAATCACAGCATGCGGTCAGTCGTACACAGACGATGACATGGTCGCAGCTCTGTCCTGGAGGCTGTACGACACCAAGACGGTCGGAGGCAACCCCAACAACAATGGCTTCTGCGGCAAGAAGATCCGGGCCACCTACCAGGGCAAGTCGATCACTGTCACTGCCGTCGACCGCTGCGAGGGCTGTGCCGAATGGGACCTCGACTTTACTCCTGCCGCCTTTGTCCAGCTCGCTGACATGAGCAAGGGCCGCATCTCGGGTGTGACTTGGGAGTTCATCTGAGCCAGCCACGTCCATCCTCCATCATCCACGCACAAGATTTGGTCTCGATATGCTCGGCCCGGCGCAGCGCTATAGGGAACTTTTCACGACATCATCAACTCCACATACCATCGGCTTCTGCATTCCATGACGGTCCCGCCTCTCTGGATGAAGGCACACGGTCCGCCTGCAACACGATTTTCTTTTGACTGGCTTGAAAGGTGTCGTGCAGGGGGACTGGGAACCCACTCGCATTTTTTTTCCTTCCTCCCTTCCCCCCTTTCTCCTCTCTGTATTTGTCACGGCCAACTCGACAAGGCTGTTAGCTGTCGCTTCTTCGGGTAAGGCGGCACAGCTAGCTGGCTCTGGTCGTTCCCTGGTCACATACCTTTGTTCGCATTTCACAACGTGGGCTAGCCCCATGCAAAAGAATGTAATGGGCAATCCAAATGGCATCCATCATCATGACTTCCTTCTACGAGTACTTGCTTACCATGCAGGCTGAGTAACTTTTGAAAAATGAAAGCTTGTGTATTTTTGGGAAAAAGTCGCGCCAGTGGGCGAAACAAAAGGCTCCGACACAAGGTCCTTGTTGCGCATTTCCAACCTTGGCTCGATTCAGCTCATCTGCTTCTCTCATCTCATCTCATCCTCCCTCTGATTTGTCTCGAGCGCGGTGCAGGAAGCTGCGCAGGCATCTCAGCAGATCGTGCAGTCACCAGGCACACCATTCTCTCGAAAGGCGACCCGCATACAAAGGACAGCAAGAGCTGGAACGCGTGTCTCTCACGTTTCCTTTGGTCGGGGAAACAGGCGATGAGCAGTCGAGCCGGCCTCAACATCAACGGCACCACATCCGACAACCGAGGACAACAATCCGTTGCGCAGTCAGCACTACGTAAAGCAGGCCTCGTTTTTTCCGACTCGGACATAAGCATGAGAACACCAAGAAACAAAGGAGGGCCGATGCGCACTTCATCCAGAGGAAACAGCTCAGAAGGAGGAGGAGAGGCTGGCGGAGGTGGTGGTCCATCCTCGCGTCGCGGGGCTTCATCGGGCGGTGATCAAAGTGGCGGCGGACCATCGCGCATGCGCCTCGACCCCATCGCTGGGAACAAGCATCGAGCACGCGATCGCGCCAATCCCATGGGTGTCAGACCAGGCGCCAATGGAGCGGGCGGGGGCTCCGGCGGTGGGAGCGAGCGCGCAAGACACGGCAAGGGCAAAGGTAGAACAGGCCGAACTACAGGTGGTGGAGGCATCGTGACCTCGCTCGCATCGGATGGCGAGGAGTTTACCGCTTCCAAGGCGATCACCGCCATCAAGCGCTTCTTTGCGCCGAGATGGAACGCAGAAGCCAAGTTTTTGAACCTGGAAGCGATGCATGCGGATCCTATCCTCAAAGAGGAGAACATCCCTGCGCCAGGCCAGCCCGGCGCGCCTTCGCAGCTCACCACCGTCATGTGGAAATTGGCAGGCGAGCTATATCCAGACGTGAGTCTTTTCAACCCTTTCTCAAGAAAAAGGATTGGTCCTTTGCGATCGCGAGACTGAGCCGCTTTTGATTTCTCCACACTTGACTGGGCAGATGACCACCCTCTCAGTTGCGCACAACAACTTTGCGAGCCTGGTGCCCATCATCAACTTGCCAGACTATCTATGGAAGATCCAGGTATGCACCGATCCCCTTTGCTCTGAACCGCGACCGCACCAAGTTTTTGGAGCTGAGCTTACTCTACGCTCCTCGCGGCGCGCGTCGTGTCTCTCACTTTTGCTTTTTGCTCTTTGCAGAATCTATCCCTGGAAGGCAACAAGATCCAATGGACCAAGGATCTAGCCCTGTTATCCACTGTATCGAACAAAAAGAAGAGGCGGGAGATCAAACCGGTCGGGCCCACATCCTCCAAGGGTGCAGAGGACTTACCTCGTCACCGGCTGCCCAACCTGAAAGAGTTAATATTGGTGGGTAACCCCGTCTACGACACGGCCATCTCGGTGGGCAACGAGGAGGGCTACCGCCAAGAAGTCCTCGCGCGCTTCCCCACGCTCAGCATGCTCGATCGGAAACCAGTCACGCCCGTCGAAGCCGACTTTGCCTCGCTACCCGGTAACAGCACTGCGGCTGCCTCATCGGGAGGAGGCGCGACCGTCTCGTTGTCCGCGGCGGCTCAGACAGTGCTAGGGAACCATAAGCAGAGGAAAGCAGGTATGGCAGCCGTCTCCGCCGCGGCTGCGGCTGGTGTGGAGCCCAAGAATTTTCCGGTAGAAATCAAGGAGGGATTCGTGGATCCGGCTGCTCAAGGGATTGTGCCCGACTTCTTGTCCAAGTGAGTTGATCCCCTGTCAGCGGACTGGGCAAGGGTTTTGAGACGTAATGTACTGACATGACTCCAAAATGCTGTCTTGGTCTTTGTCCACAGGTACTTTTCCCTGTTTGACACATCGCGGAACGATCTGCTTCCCGCATATGCGCCATCGGCACGCATGTCGATCACCACCAATTTCCACATTCCTCCGCGCGCCAAGGTCGAAGGCTGGCAGAACTCCAAGGAGATGCCGAACCAAAAGAACCTCGCCAAGGATCCGCTCACCAGGAGGATCATGGACCGCAATCTGATGCGGAGAGGCACGAGTGAGTCTAACGGCGGAAGCATACAGCGCTGAATATAGCATTTTCAGGGTTCAACTGACTCTTTTGCTCGTTATTCACACTCCGCCAGAGATACCGCATCTGTACTCGGGCCACAAGGAAATCACAGACGTGCTCAACCGGTTTCCCAAGACGACGCACCCACTCGCTGACGCGTCCAAATTTGTCTTTGATGCTTGGGTCCTGCCCAATGCGGGCGTGCTGGACGCAATGGTGGGCACCTCTGATGGATCGACTGCCGCTTCGGGTCGGCTCGAGGGCGAGAAGCCGGAGGCGGTGCTGTGGATTCAGGTCCATGGCGAGTTCGCGGAAGGTGAGTGGTCGATTAGTTTTGATCATGAGACTTGTTTCCTTGAGATCGTGCTGACGGGCTTACTACATGTGCCTCAACAGCACCTTCCGGAGGTATCCGTAGCTTTGATCGCGTATTTCTGGTAGCGCCCGTCACTCCCGGATCTGTGTGAGTGCTTCCTCAACTGCATTTCTTAGAGTCGGTCCGAGATCCTCACCAGTCCGTTTTTTTTTGTTTGGGGGGCCAACGTTCAGGGCTGCCAATGCGGGCTGGCCCTGCGTCATTCTGAACGACATGATCACCTACCGGCTCTTCTCTCATCCCAAAGCATGGTCATCTGCCTCGATCCCGACCGGAGACGGATCAGCTGCACTAGCCGCCACTATCAATGGGCCTTCGGGCTCGTCGCTGCGGATCACGGGTCCATCGACAAGCGGTACAGCAGCAGCACCTCCTCAGGTGAACGGACAACCAGGCGACTTACTTGCCGGTCTCCCAGTATATCTACAGAATCAAGCGCCCGCCCCTGGCCTCGTGAGTCTCAACGTCTTTACTATCAATTTGGCCCACGCGCCCGTATCGCACAACTTTCTGACCGCCATTGCTCCTGATTCCGCATTTGATTGCAGAACGAACAACAACACACGCTATCACTCCAACTGGCTGCACAAACGCAGCTCACATATCCGTTTGCGGTACAATGCCTGCAGGAGAACGGATGGGATCCCGTCCTGGCGATGACCAACTTCCAGGCACTCAAGGCGACTGGCACAATTCCCGCCGAAGCATTCGTGGCATAAAGAATACTGTGGTCGAGCCTTGCCCAGCTGGGTCATCCGCGCCTTTGCGAGATAAAGGGCTGCTTTGCACTTGTCCCCTCTTGGCCTTTCTCTGCGATCTCAGCAAACGCATCAAAGAAAAAGAAAAATCAGAGATCAAACCTGCGAAGCTCTCTGGCCACCAACTTCTTCAGAATCTGTCCACTTCTCTCTGATGTCTTGCGTGCAGTCTTCATATCCCCCAAACCTCAACCCCTTACTTTGGACCCCCACCCGTTTCGCGCCACCCCGCCTCCCTCTTGTTCGAACAATCCAATACAAGACGAGGCACCCGCATCAATCTTATAATCTCCGCTCCCTTGTACCATTCCCCACGACACTTTGTGACAGGCTGAATCTTTGTCCCGGAGCAAAGGGCCTTTGTCCTGATTTGACTGACAGAAAGAAGCTTTTACATGGGACAAAGGCGGATGTGCGATGTGTCAGCTTCTTCGACCTTGTGTGTTTCGCCATGCGGCTAGACGCTCGCGCAGGACCGGGTCGTACTGTGAAGGGACAGATGCAATCAGCACCTGAACCGAGAACACACCTATATAAATGGAAGGGAGGGGGACGAACTCACCACTCGATCGTCCTTGAGCTGATTGCCCAACGTGAGCCAGCCTCTCCTCACATTCTGCTTGCGTCCAAAGAGCTCCACCTTGCGCCCGCCGGGACAGAGCTTTTCAATGATGCCGTACAGCTCGTCAGGCTTGCGGGACGTGTCTCGGACCTCGGACACGATGACGTCTGTGGCCAAGCCGGCCGTCGAATGGAGCCATGAGGGCACAAGATGGGACGGGTCAATACCCGGTGATGCGCCGGCATTCAGTCGTGTGGCGGACGAGGCAGCGGCGGTGGTAGAGATGGTAGATTCGTATGCTGAGGCGAGCGCGTGGGAGGAGATCTTGGCTGCGACGAGGCAATGCTCCTTGGTGTGGTTGAGCCAATGACCTGTGCGGCCGGTCCGGATGAGTCGCTGCGTCTGTCCGACTTTGACCCATATCAGCTCATCGATGCGAGTGTATCTGGGGAATGGTAGATGAGGGCGACCTTGAGTCGATTGAGCACCGTCATCTGACATTCGTTTCACTTACCCCCAAAAGGTCAGGAGCTCTCTGGCAAGCTCCATGGCTCTGCCAGTCACCCAGAGAAACAAAAGTCCCTCGTCTTGCAGCATTGGGAAGGGCATGGCCCGCATGTCATCGTCTGACATGGTGCCATAAGGCAGACTAGAAGTGGCAGTGGAAATCGCATCCGTTCAGCGCATACAGTGCACGATTTCGCTCGAGGCAAAGAACTTACGACATGTGGATGTCCCACGGTGGATCTGCAACGATGACGTCAAACTTTCCTATGATGGAGAAGTCGAACGTCTTCAAGTTGCAATCGATCCATTGTGCAGGTAGCTGCAGAGGAATACATGCGTCTAGAATGTAAGCCACGAAGTCAAAAATCGCACCAGATCAAAGATGCCCCTCGCACCTGAGGAGGAGGGGCAATCGCTGCTCCGTCGGCTGGGAGTGTCAGATTTGCATTTGGTCTGATCCAAGACTGTAGGCCGAGCTCGATGAGGGCTTCGACTGGTCTGCGGACAGGCGCTTCTTCTGCCTCTTCGCTGCCGAGCGGGTACGGTGCTTGCCAATGGAATGATGCTGGTCCGCTCTGCGAGGAGCCCTGTGGAGCCGGGCTGGGAGGAGGCGGTATCAGCTGGAAGTGGAGATACTGTTCATGACGGCATGTACCATTAGCGTTCCTAGTGAGATCTCGCAGCCAGAAGAAGAGCAGCCGCGCTAAGGAATCAGTGCTAGCGGCGTGCACGCACCTTGCAAGTTGCCATCCGATGGCATGTATTTAGGTAACTGTCAAAGAGATGTCTGTCAATTTCCTGCCCTAGACTATGACGCGCGTTGAGAGACTGCCAATCGCTTCACCTGCAATGGCCGAAGCTCGGATCGGTGTGCGGTAGATGTATTGGCTCAAAGTGAAGCTGTTGGACAAAAAAAGAGGAGGGAAGATCTGATCTCAGATCCAGACTGGGAGCCGATTCGCATGCGTCTCGCGCTTCTTGTTCGTTCGCCTTTGCCCACTTGGCAGCCTACTGACCAGCATACATGCTCCATCCTCTGCTCGGACAACCCAGGGCCTCGAGGTCGAATTCAGGAAGGCCGCGCAATCTCCTCTGGTCAGATGTTCACAAAAGCTTTGGAATCGATTGTCTCTGGATTGCATCTACTCGATCAGCGAGATTTCAAGAGAGAAGCCCAGGAAAATGAAAAGGAGCGGTTCAGATCTTGGATCAGAGTGCGACTCTCATAGGGACTGCTGGAGGCAGAGCTGGCAGTCTGCGTGAGCCTGAGGACGAGGAACACAACTCACAAGCTTTGTGAGGATTCGCTCCTTAGCGGAGGGCTGTCTGAGGTAGCGCTCGGTGAGGACGCTAATGACATCCTCATCGACACCGGCTGGATAGAAGTCGCCATAGTCATCGAAGCTGGCAGATGCGCGAAGAGAGCCTGCTGGGTATAGCACGTCCATCGTCGCTGTGTGATCGAGTCCAGCAAGGCAACGTCTCAGCAACAGAAGAAGGGGCTTGTCCGGACGTGTGCGAGCGTGTGAGTGCACGACTGCAAGCAACGTTTATGGCTTCATGCTGAGGAAAATCATTATCGTAGCACAGCAACTGCGGGGTCACGATAAAGTCTTGTCTGATTTTACCTGCAAAATTTAGCATGAGAAAAGCAAAATCAAAAGGGTTGGACCACCCGCGCGTTCATCCAGCCAGCTTCTTCACCTTCCCCCATCCACTTGCGGCCCGCTGGCTGCACACGATCGATGCTACGGATCCACCATCTGTCCGTCGAGGAAGGCGAGATCATGCCAGCTGTCCATGAGGAACAGCATAGAGCTTGGCCCGATCACTGCTGGCAGCCGAGGGAGCGAGCCTGCGTGTGAATTCAACGGCTGAACCAAATCCACCCACCACCAAACAAAGCACAATCGAGACTTGCTCATCAGCATTCTTGACCTGTTCTTCCTCGCCACAGATCAGCCTGTGACTCTACATGATAGCACAGAAGCATGCGCCTGCTGGCTTGATCGCCACGCGCTCTTTGTTGTGCTCGGATGAGACTGGGCACGCTCGCTACTCGACTGATCCAATCTACACATTCCTGCACTCATCAAATTTGATCAGACTTCCCTAACCCTCACCGAGAATGTCTCTGGCTGATCTCCTCTTTCCTCAGCTCAATGGCTCAGCACAGAGTGAGACCCGCCGGCAGAGTAGAGAAAGCCTTCCAGCCAGCTGCCCGTTGCTGGATCCCGCCGGCCTGCCAGCACTGCCTAACATCTTTTGCCAGCCCACAGACTGGTGCGGACCTGCGTTCCACTCAGCTCTCAACAGAACACACAGTTCTTCACATCATCCGCAAGAATCGAACATCCGGAACTATCGCCGTGGACAATCAGCCAACGTGCCGCCTCTTCAACCTTGTCACACGTTATGCCCGAAAAGGGATCTCAGGCAGAACTGTACTTCCGATCCAGGTAACTTCTGCCGCATTCCATTGCAATTCATACACTGCATATCTCTGCATGAACGTCGCAGGATCCTTCTCTTCCCTGTCCCGCTCAAGCATAAAAGGCGGTCGATTCTGCTGATTCCAGTTCGAAATATTTTTCCCCTTCATTCGGTTTTCAACCAATCCCTCTGTGACATCCACTCCCTCCCCTCTTTTCAAACTTCGACTTCAGTTCAGCCCTCTTACTTGCACTCTCCCTTCATTCCGCATTTGCACACCTTTGCAAGCACAACTTATACCCACTTCGACTTCCACTCAAACCCCCACATTCGATACCAGTCATGCAGTTCCGCTACTCCGTCCTTGCCCTTGCCCTCGCTGCCGGCGCTGTTGGAGCCTCTCAGGTCGCCACTCCCGAGTCCAACGCCATCGCCCAACGTGATGCTTCTGTCCTCACCAACATGAACGCCGTACCGCTGGCCCGCGCTGTCAACGGCAAGATCCATTCCAAGCTCAGCTCCATTGCCGGCCACGCCGCATCTCAGATCCGTGCTGACGCCAAGCGTTTCAAGGCACTCAACGGCCAGAAGACGGTCTCCAAGCCCGCTGCCAAGGCTGCTGTCAACGCTTTCGCATCCCACCTGACCACTGTCGGCACCCAACTCTCCCACCTCGCCGCCGAGTCCAAGTCTGCTGCCCACACCCGCGACCTCATCGAGCGCCGTGACCTGCTCGAGACGATCATCAGCGACCTCGTCTCCGGCCTGGACGCTGTTGTCCCCGAAGTCATTGACCTGCTCAAGACCCTGCTTAACAACCTCGGCCTGGGTGGCATCAGCGACCTCGTCGACGCCCTGACCCCCGCCTTGGACTCGGTCAAGACTGCCATCGAGACCCTGCTCACCAACGTCGGCAACGCTCTTGGCCCTATCCTTGACCCCATCCTCGAGCCCATCACCACCCTTCTGAGTGAGTCTTTCTGATTGTTGCCACGTCTGTTCCCCAGAGGAGGATCACTGACGAAGATTGTCTACCGTACCTTCAGACTCTCTGCTCGGTGGCGGCGCTCCCGCTCCTGCCAAGCGCGCTGTCGCCATTTCTCCTGCCACCGCCGCCAGCATCAACAAGATTCAGACCATCCGCGCCGGACTCGCCGCTGACCGCCTCCAGACCCACAAGCTCAAGCTCCAGAAGAATGTCTCTCTCGGCGAGGCCAGGGCCCTGGTCGGCAGCATCACCAGCCACGCCCGCGCTGCCAAGTCTGCTCTCGATGCGATCCAGCAGAACGCTGCCACCGGCCGCGACCTGGCCGCCCGCGCCACTCCTGACCTCGCCACTGCTGTCGCCGGTCTGATCTCCGACCTCAACAACCTGCTGCCCGGTGTCGAGAGCCTGCTGACCGACCTGACCACCAACCTCGGTCTGGACGCGGTCACCCAGCTGATCCAGGAGCTCGAGCCCGTCCTCCAGAGCCTGCTCACGGCCGTCGAGAATGTCGTCCAGAAGCTGGCCAATGCCCTCTCGCCCATCGTCGACCCTCTGCTCGCCATCCTCGCCAACCTGCTCAACGGCCTGGGTAACATCCTCGGTTAAAGTGACCACCGAGTCCCAAGCTCCAAAAGTCTCCTGGTAGCTGGTCACATTTTACGACCGATCATCAATGTGGTCCTAGCTCGGAGCATCGATCACCGTTGTGTCGCCTTCTCTGCCCCCTCACCTTGCATGATCATTCAAGCAGTCAACCGACAGATCTCCTTCGACAAAGCGACATCTTCCCTCCCCCTCACATTGCAACAGATAAACGCATCTTGTAACAACTTGTTTCCCACCCCCAGCATTTTTCTTTCCCCATTCTCTTTTCCCCAACCCAAACTTTCATACACTTCAGCCAAATTTCATGACCATATATGCCCAACTCTAGCGTCTTTGCCATGTCTGAAAGGGAATGATCTCGTTTTGGGACAATGATGTGCATTTGTCAGAGTATCACGACTCCCAGACAGGCGGCTGGATTCCGAGCGTAGGATCGGGGAAGACAGAGACTTGGAACACTCTCTCCTCTGCTGCCAACGTGAGGAGCTTGGCAAGGTACCTGCCGCCAAAGAAGAGACCCGCGCCGCCGATCAGCGTAGCCCCTGCACCAGTGACAGCCTTGGCCCAGACTGGGAAGGATTCGTCATCTCGAGGGTGGTGAAGGATGGAGAAGTCGACGTAGGCCCGAGAGACGACGCTCTTGATTTTGGCATTTTCCGTGTTGATCTGCATAGGTATAGAACCAGAGGAGAGACAGAGTCTTTGGTCAACAGCAACAGGTAGTCAACTCATGTGAGTGCCTTTCGATTGCCTGATACGTACGGGCAGAGAAGTCGATCGTGCGGAGAGGAGGCCGAGAACAAGTAGACAGGCGAATGAAGGAGCCCGCATGACGGAGCAGCTGCCTTGATTCTTGCGTAGACGGCGTGTAGAAAGTCCTTTGAGCGCGCGGTCAAACGTGAGAGAGCTGGTAATGCAGACCTGCTGTTGACGAAGCAGAAGGAGATGAGTATGGGAGGAGGGGAAGTACGAGTCTAGCTTTCATCGCGCCATGGTTCTGCTCTTTATGCTTTTCCCATATCTTTCATGCATCGCCTCGGCCTTCTGATGCACAATCCATGCTTCTCAGATGAGAGCAAGTATTCAGCAATGCAGCATGGTCAACATTCTGGCCGGCTGCATATAGATGTAGATGTTGAGCTGACGTATCTCTACTGACGACTCTCAAGGTTGTGCATCGGACCTCATTCCGGGGCGCGTGCTGTAGGTTGGCTCCGTCTCATGAATGCATGTAGGTCCATTGGTCACACGTTCCTCCAAGGGTACTCAGCGGTGAGAGCTGCAGCAGTACGCTGTACGCGGTTCATCATATGTGGTGGTAAACAGTAGACGAGCGCGATCGCAGCAAGCATCATCGCTCTTGAATCACGCCTGGGATCTGGGTACAGTTTCAAAGTGCAGGATGTGGAAAGACGGAGGCTCGGAGCACTCTCTCCGCTTCTGCCAGCCTGAGGAGCTTGGCAAGGTACCTGCCGCTGAAAAAGAGGCCCGCGCCGCCAATCAACGCACCGCCCGCATCAGTCACAGCTTTCTCCCAGATTGGAAAGCTTTCGTCATCCCGAACGTGGTTCGAGACGGAAGTGTCGACATTGGCGCGAGAGACGCTGTTTGCGTTGCCGTTAGCAGGGCTGAGCTGCATACAGACAGACAGACAGACACGATGCCGCAAGTCTCCATATGGTCATCAACGTCGTCATCTTCTGTGAGTGCCAGCGAGAAAGTGGCTTCAGGTACGTACAGGCAGAGCCAGGACCGACAGACAGATGAGTGGAAGCCCTCGCATGATGGAGTTGTGTATCTAAGTGGCTACGCAGATGGAAGTGAAAATGAGACAGTGACCGGAACAGACCAGCTGGTGATAAAGAAGGAGCATAAAGAGGGGGAAGCAGGGGAGGTCAGATGATGAGATCCGTCCTGCTCTTTGTACTGTTATACTTTCCTGACTGGCTTGACTTCCGTGATCCATGTTGGTATGTACGCCGGATGAGCGACCCTGTGACGTTTACCAAGTTCTACGGCTGATGAATTTGCCCTCTCTGCGAGTGGGTTGGATGTATTGGGGGTAAAGAGGGACGGGAACAACGCGATGTTCGCGGCTCCAATACTTCATCTGGACGCATGACTGTCGCAACTGACACCAGGCCTCGTTCCCGGAGCATTGATGAATATGAGCTGGGGAGCAAATGGACATACCTTCTACTCCTGCAACACCGCGCTTCCTGCTCATCTATCCGTCCCGACTGTCTCAGATCAACAGGGCATTCTAGCTGCTGATCTTCTTCCTGTTCACTCTGACGTTCTCAGCGGACCGGGCTAGCATATGGCGTACAGCGTGCACACCCAAAAAGGACTAGATAAACGCAGCAACGGCAGCATAGTTCGACCGAGATATATGAGTGAGGGTCGGGGACGATCTGACCTCCATCCAGATCTCCAGTTCTCTGTCCCCATCTGTTCGACCATCGCAGCACAGACCCAGCCCTCGGCAGCGATCACTTGGCCTGTTCCGCTGCACACCCGGTCTGCCTGACCTAAACGTCGATGAGTTTCGTCTCGACTGTGTCCTCATCTGACAACGACTCCTCGGCTCGATGGTGGATGATCTCGTGGATCCTAATAGGGAAGACTTGAGTGTTCAGCTCTCGTGCACCCTGGAAACTCTTGATCAACCATCGGAGACCAAAGGCGCCTCCGCCGACAGCTACCACTCCGCCTCCGATGGCAAGCGCCGTCTGCCATGCTGGCCAATCGCCAATGTCGCGGACGGAATGGGTAGATGAGGAGGAAGCTGCGAGTGCATTGGAGCGGGCGTCTACGCGAATGACCTTGACCTGGGAAAAAGGCCACAAAGGGAACAAGTCAGCGGCATGCAAAACCCGAAGATACCCCGGCCGACTGGAACACTCACCGGCAAGGATGTGGCAGGCCCGGCGACAAGTCCCAGAACGAGAAGGCTCGGGGCGATGCGCATGGTTAGGAACGTCTATTCAAGAGAGCTGGAGGAGCAACGAGAATGAGGCTGCTTCCAGAGCAAGCCAGACCAAATGCAGACGTTCGAAGAACAGGGAGCGACAAAAAAGGAAGAAGATCAGGAATGTGTCCCCTTGAGAAGCGTTTTAAAGAGCATACCTGGTAACCTTTATGGACGCAGCATGTCTGAGAACAGGTGAATGGCAACAGCCGCAGCCATGCAGCCAGTCAGTCAATCAGCCGATTGACGGCTGGAGCTCATCAACATGCGATAGGGCTGATCAGTTGCCATTTGCTCGATTCGGATGCTGATTGGACAAGTCGGCTTGCGTCGGTAGCGTTCATCTCATTTTGTGACACATCCAGCGCCCACTCTGCAGTCTCATTACAGGGGGAGCAACGCATACGTTATGTATGGGGGCATCAAATGAGAACACGGACGTCCATCCGACACGCGATGAGACAGACTTGCGGATCGTGCTCCGGACGCGAGGTGTGTTCACTTTGATGTTGCTTCAAAGATGCATGCCAACACCTGATGAGCGTCTTCCTGGATCCATCTCAAAGCTGAGACTTCTACCTTCCAAGTCCATGTTACGCATTCGCCTCCACTCATTTCCTTTGCGCACTGCTCATAAAGTATGATTATGGAACGAGTTCCTGCGTTCACTCTACGCTCTATGCTCCAGTGGAATGGGTGATGACTGATCTGGAAGGGCGACAGACCCAGACCAAGACGAGCAGGTTCTGCCATAATCGTCCCAGAACCACAGAAGTAGGTGGCGTTCTGGGTGTCCTTGTCTGTTCATAAAAGACGTCTCTCCTCTGCGATTCTTGGACGTCGAAGCATCCTGATCATCAGCTTACACCTTCTCCGTGTTCTGCATCTACTCTGAGCCTCTTATCCCTAAGCACTTCAAGCATCGCACCAACCCTCAAAGTTCGCATCAAAATGCACGTCACCAAGTTGTCCGCCATCATCGCCCTGGCTCTTGCCGTGGGCACGTATGCTGTTCACCTT
>LAXH01000224.1:0-23593 GCA_001006505.1 Tilletia horrida | reverse complement strand
GTTGTTGTTGTTGTTGCCTCCGAACGAGCTGGAGTTGTTGTTGCCAGATCCGTACGAGTCAGAGTTGTTGTTGCCTGATCCGTAGGAATCGTTGTTGTTGTTACCTCCGAACGAGCTGGAGTTGTTGTTACCAGAGCCGTACGAGTCACTGTTGTTGTTTCCAGATCCGTAGGAATCGTTGTTGTTGTTACCGCCGAATCCACCGGAAGAGGAGTTGTTGTTGTTGTTGTTGTTACCGCCCTGATGTGTGAACACGAGGATGAGGATGAGCAAGTGATTACTAGTGGCGTGCGGACGCGTCACATCTACTTACAATGCCGAACTGGTTCTCAGCTTGGTTCACAAACTGTCACATGGCAAGTGGATAGGTCCACGGTGATTGCATGAGCTTCAGCTGTCAACGATGGGTGCACGACGCGTTGTACTCACCTTTTGGCCCTGCTCAGAGTTGAGGAACTCCTTGCCCTTGTCTGCAGACGACGGGCAAATGTAAGTGACCGGGTGGGAACTAGAAGTCAGTATGGCGCACAAGTACTCACTGATGAAGCTGTCCATGTTGATAGTCGGTTGGATGTGGGTGTGAGTTCAGTAGCAAGTCGTGCTGGGTGTCTAGAGAGATGTTGTTAGCGTGTAGGAACTGATCTTGATGATGGGAAGAATGGTCAGTTTATATAGACCATGGTGGCCTGTGCGTCCCTTTCTGCTTGGGAGGGGGAGGCTTGCACGTTGCCTTGTGGAAAGCTTGTTTGAGATGCAGAGGGCTCAGGTGCAGCAGCAGCGTCGGAGGCCGGGCGACAGAGCAGAGACGTGCGTGCCAGTTTGGGACGAAATGGGGGGTATGGAGGTGGTAACTTCCGTGATGGGATCATGTCATCAGGTACTGCGTCAGTGTTAGAGTTTGCCAACATGATCTTCGTTATGGCGAGAGCCACAAGGGGACAGTGATTGCAAGCCAGCACCTGAGCCGCCTGTGTGTGATGCGGTGCCTGGCCATGGCCGCCATGCATGCATGCATCTCTCTCTGTGCTGCTTCCCCGGCTGGCAACTGTTTTAATTTGACACCGCCCGAGGTGCGTTCAAGCAACTTCCGGCTCGCACTCACCGTTTCTTCGCAATGATCCTCCGTCCTGTTGCAACGTCTGATACGTACTGTACCCTTTGCCGCACCTCTTGTGAGCTGTGATCCATCTCATTCCGCAGACTGCACTGTCCTTCCGATGATGCCCTCCGCGATCCGATCCAAGGCAAGCCTGTTGTTGAGCAAAGGGAACGGAGGAACGCTCGCTCGATTGATCGTGCCGGTTTGTGCACTTGGATAATCTAAACACAGCACCAATTCGAGGGGATTACACCTGCCCTCCCTCCCCCCTGGCCGCCTCCTCCACCGCTTCCCCAACCCCGAGGCAGGATGCATGATGCAGAGCTGGATAATACAGTAGTCCGCTCTACAGTACATTCCCTGTCCAGAACCGGCCTGTTTCGGCAAAGTGAATGGTGACTGCGTGTTACGGTGGTCTGTGCAGACCTAAACGGTCTAGGCCGCATCCAGGCTTTGTTTGGACGAGGAGGAAAACATGACGCCATGTGACGACGTTTTCTCCCAAGTGCAGCAGCGGCCGCCGCCCGCCTCGGGAGCCAATTCCTGGCATGCAGGCAGCAACCCCGTCTGACGATGCACAGCTTTCGACAATTCAACGCTGGCAAAGCTCGTATGCAGCCAAACGATCTGCCGCCTGCCCGCCTTCTCATATGTATTCATTCCCCTTGCTGAGCGACGACTCGACGAGGCTGAACCAGTTCCCAGCTCGCTCATTGACCGACCAGCAAACGTCGATCCACTTACGCTCATTCCCCATCGGATGCTGGATGCATGTGGGGTCCAGACCTTGCTTCACACTGCCTCCTGAATCACATCTTGATTTTCCCTCAACTCCGTTTTTCCGATCACGGTCAGTCAGTCCTCCCAGGCCGGATCTGAAGAAAGTCGAACATGGATGAAGATCACGAATTTGAGGAGAAACCACCTATGGTTGCTACTATCTACATTCGGGGAAAGGGGGACAGAACAGGTAGAAATCTGGAGTAAAAGCCTCAAGATGCAGTAGTTGAGAAAGAAAGGCAAAAGGGCCGTCACACAAAGAAAGCGCAGTCTCAGGCAACTCTGGACGCCAGGCGCCTGATGGCAGGCACAGCCAGCCAACTGGGTGTATATGTCTCGATACCTGTCACGCATTCGAATCAGGACCGTGTCAGCATCGTGAAGGCCTGGGAACGGAAGCGGAAAGCACAGTAAGAGACTCACCAGTCACTTCTCTCGGTACAGGCAGCTCGTACGGGCCGGCCTCATCAACCTCCGGTGGCAGGAGCAGATGGTCATTCCTGTCGTTGGGCACCACCCGACTGGCCACAGCCTTCAGGATCTCCGCCGAAATCGGGTTCTCGTAGTCGGCCACATGGTAGTGCGCGATCAGCTTCTGGATCTGCGTCGGTGTCAGCATCCAGCAGACATCGTAGATGATATCAATGTCGCCCAGTGTCGCCTTCTTGAGCTGCAGCAGCTTGGTCGCCTGCATCAGGTGCTCCAGCTGCAAGGTGCCTTCGGGCATGTCATGCGACTTGCACCATTCCTCGATTCTCGTAATGTTGTACTGAATTTGCATCGCTAGAAAGAGTGAATGTTGCAAGACCATGGTCAGCTCTGAGGCAAATTTCAACTTGTCCTCCTGACGAGAACATACTCACCTCGCTTCCATGAGCAGAAGTTGCGTCGCATGAGCAAATCGTTGAAACTCGTCACGCCGATGAGCTTCAACAGCTCCGTGATCACCTGCTGAGTGACCGAGGGCTCCACATAGTACGACTTCAAGCTCTTCCAGACCTTGTTCAACACCGCAAGAACGTCGTCCATCGTGTACGCAGGTGCAGAGCCGCCAGACAGCAGCCGGTTGAAGAGCCGCCCACCCGTGTCGCTCGTCACAAACCCAGGCAGCGACTGGCTCTCGATCAGCGCCGGAATCACCATCTTGTGCAGCTTTTTCTTGGCTTCTTGCATCCACGTGTGGTAGATGTTGTATTCCAGACTGTCCAAGTCGTGCTTGACAATCGTCACCAGCCGTTCGTAGTCGCCCCATTCAAACGACCGCGCCGCACCGTCAACGCCCGGGCCGATACCTTGGAGCATGTCCGACTCTGCGATGCAAACGAAAGACAGAATCTCGTGCACATTTGAGAGCCAGAAGATGCCAGGCATGATCGCGTCGTCGCCCTGGAAGCTCATTACGTGCTGCTGAATCGTCTGCATCACATTGGCGAGGAACCGCTCCGACTCGCGCACCAGACCATATTTCCACATCTCGTTGGTGACCAGACTGATCAGATGCGCAGGGAACAGCACTTCCTTCGGGCTCGGTGGGTTCTGCTGCGATGGAGCAGGGACCTTGAGATATCTGATCAGGCCATTAAGCACGTCCTCGTCAAGCTGCTCTTCGTTCTCCAGGATCTTGATAATCTCCTCAGACGGGTCGTCATCGTAAGCATCGTCGTATGCGCCGCGTGGTGGGAATCCAGGGATCTGGCCGTCTGCTCCAAAAGCAACAGAGACGTGCCTGTTCGCAGTGGCTGCACTCTTCTTAGCCGCGAACATGGCCTCCTCGGCCTCATCCCGGGACGCAGCTTGCTCGGACCAAGGTCCTTGCTCCGAGTGTCGGCGCGCTCGCCGCTTGGTAACACCGCTGGTGTAGCCATTCTGAGCACCAGTAGCCATGTTGAACACCGGAGGAGCGGCATTCTCGATACGCTGGCTGTTCTTTTGCAGAGTATTGAGCGCATTGGCGCGGTTCAGCTGCTCGCGCAGAGAAGCCAGCTCCGCCCGCAGCGCCTGCATCGTCGCCATGTCCTCCTCTGAGCTCTTCTGGACGCCCGACATGGCCTCCTCGCGCGCCTTGAGCTCCTCGGAGCGCTTCTGCAAGTCCTCCGTCAGCATACCAATCTGCTTCTCGTGCTCCGCGATTCTCTTCATCATCAGGTCGCGCTCGCGATCCAGCTCCGACTTGGCAGCAACCATTTCTTCGTACTCGGCGAGAGGCACAGACGGCTTGTTGACTTGCTCTTGTAATGAGCGGGCTTTGGCGTCCAGCTCCTCGTGCTTTCCTTGCCATTGCTTCACTTGCTGCTCGAGCGACCGCACCCGTCCCGTCAGCTCCTTGTTTTCCTTTGTGCGCTTTTGGAGGCTCTGCGTGAGCTCTACAACCTTGTTCTCGAGCTTGTACGAAACTTCCTTGAAGTGTGTGACCGTCTTGGCCTCGTTGCGCAGGGCGATGAGCTCCTTCTTGGCCAAGCGTCGTCGCCAGCATGACTGCAGGTGAATGATACCCTTGCGGTCCGATCGGAACTGCTGTCGGACTTGTCTTCCACGGATGATAGCTTGGAGTCGCGCGACGAAATTTTGCTGACGGTCGACGGCGTAGCGAGCGCGAGTTTGACGTCCACGTGTGATGCTTTGGATCATCGTGACAGCGGCAATGGCGCGAACGTGCTTCTGTCTGGCAACAAATGCCCGAATTTGAGTCTGGATGAGAGTTGCGGCGGTGTCTTTGCGGAGGTTCTCGACATATCGCTTCGCGAGCATGACGCGCCACCAGGCCTGGATTCTGATCGTCTGAGTGCGCGTCTGCTGGTATCGCTTCTGGTATAGGTGCCGTCTCATGTTCTTTTGCATGAGAGTGGTGAGCGCATTGAGGCGATCCGTGCGCCTCTGTTCGAACAGAGCCAGCATACCGGCCCGGAAGAAGATCTTGGTAAGTCCGATCTGGTACTTGTCCTTCTCAGTGATAATGCTCTTGAGAATGAATTCAGCCAGCTCCCGGACCTTTGCCATCGAAGACATGTCCCAGTTCCGAGAATTGACCAGCATGTAGTAGCGCTCCGCGAAGTCCGCGAAGGTCCATCTCGAAGGGTAACCAGCGCAAGAGATCCGAATTGTCTCGAGCACACCACAAGCTCGCAGCTGGCCGAGCATGTTTTGCGGCTCGACCTGCCATGGGAGGCTCTGGGAGTTGGGCTTGATGCAGCGAATGTAGTGAACGTTGGTGCTGTCGATAGTGTCCATGAGAGAGATCAGAGACGACTTGAATTGGGAACCCAGCGTAGGCTTCTTGATGCTGCTTCCTGGTCCAGGCTTTCGGACTGCAGCGGTACCACCATTCACTTGGTCCTCTTTCGCAGCCTGTGAGAGCGCGTGTGAGGTGTCGATGATTTCCTTCAGGAAGGTGTTGGAAGTGTTGTTCAGCAATGCGAGATGCTCATCGGGGACACTGTCTCGGTTCTTCTCGAGGAAGCCTTCTGCCTCGTAGGTGACATCCAGCGCGTAGTGGCACACGGTAAAGGCGGACTGCCCGAAGCGTGGTCGCTTGTATGCGTTCTGGAATTCTGACCTCTTGTCAAGTTGGGTGTAGAGCTTCTGAAGGAAGGATTGGTCGGATCCGGAAGGCAGACGCGATTCTTCGTCAAGAAGGGACAGGATTCCGAGTTTGCCTTCGATCATGTCAATGGTGGGCTGATTGTCAGAGAAGTCGATGAAAGTCCAGCTGATTTGCTCCTCCATGTACTCGTCTTGCTCGAGCTTGAAGACGTGTCTGTTGAACTCGTGCTGCAACCGTTCGTTGGCATAATTGATGCAAAATTGTTCGTATGAGTTGACCTTGAAGTGTTCAAATCCGTAGATATCCAGGACTCCTATCATCGAAGTGCGCGTTTGGGTCGATCCGAGTGCCAAAGACTTGTTCATCTGGTCCACGAGCCAGTCGAAGAGGTTGGAGTAGATGTACTTGGCGACGGAATCTCTGACCACACAAGCCTGAGCCTGAGTGAGATTTGTAATGATCTTCTCCCCTCGGGTCTGAATCTGCTTCTTGACTGTCCACTTGCGGAATTCCGACGAATCGATGCCAAGAATGCGGGTCGCGACGAAGAGACTGGGCTCATCCTCGGCCAACATTGCATCACTGCGCGAAGCCTGCACCTGCACATTGCCAAGATGCAGCAGAGCAGCGAGGAGACGGAAGATTTGCCATTGGCGCTCGATAGTCACGCCAACGGTGCTGAGCGCCTTCTGAGTGTTCTTGAACTCTTCCGCATCGTTGACACCGTTGATGATGTGGTTGCCAGGCCCGCCTTGGTTGAGATAGTAGAACTTGGACGCGTCTTCAAGACCGAGGTCTTTGCGCTCGGATGAAGGTGCGCCGGCACAGAGCTGATAGAAGATGTGGTAGTTGCGCTCCGTCTCCGGCTGATAGACGAGACGAGAGCGCTCGAGCAGGTACGTGCGCATCTTGGCACCCACAATCTCATGTCCCTTGTCAAACAGAATCTCCAGGTATTTTCCGAATCGAGATGAGTTGTCGTTTCGCGTCGTCTTTGCGTTACCGAAAGCCTCCATAATGGGGTTCGTGGCCAGGATCTGTTGTTCGGTTTCGCTCATTCCGCTGCTGTCCTTTGCGTTGGAGCTCTGCTTTCTGCTTCCGGGTTTATCTGGGTCCTCTACAGTCGCGAAGTATCGCATAATATATTTGGCAGACACAGTCTTGCCGGCACCACTCTCTCCGCTGACGACGATGGTTTGGTCCTTCTCGTCGCGGATCATACATCTGTACGCGTCCTCCGCTATCGCGAACAAATGAGGCTCGAGCTCGCCCTTGCGCCTTCCGGAGTAGGCCTGGATGATCTCGGGACTGTAGAGGCTGAGCGCATAGAAGGGGTTGACAGCGATGAGGACGATACCGGAGTACGTGTAGATCATCCGTTGGGAGTAGCGGTTCAGGATGGTGTGTAGTACTGTGGGGGCAACGCGTCATAAGGTCAGATTTGCGTTCTCACCGCATGAAAGGAACAACAAAGCTGCCCACCTGCTGGCTCATTCAGGTACGATAGGTTGGTAAGATCGTCTGTGGCCTCGAGAAGGGGAGGATTTCGGAGCGGGGGCAGCTCGTCATCGATGCCTTTTGGAGTAGCGAGTTTGCCAACTGTGGTCTTGACCGTGCGCTGTGCGCCAGTGTCGTCAATGGCAAAGTCGAGGACGACTTCTCCATTCGCAGAGACGGCCACGGGCTTGGTCAAGGTCGCGGAGATCCAGCCGGCTTCCTTGTCGGCGAACCAGGCCTTGGTGCCGACAACGTAGGAACCGAGGATGGTCGGTGCATTTGTAGCGGATGCAACAGCCATTTCGGAAAGAAGCAGGAACGGGCGAGGTTGTCAGGAACGTCCGGGTTCGAAGGGGGCAAGCCGGTGAAGTGAAAATGGGAGACGGGAAGCGAAAGGATACAGTCACAGCTGCTTCCGAATGCAAGTTTGCTGCTGTGGTGATGGGATGTTGTTACCTCGCAAGAGCAGAAGGCAGCCTTTTGACGTGTTTCGGACCTGCCGGTTTGTGAGGGATTCGTCCGGCGAGGGGGAAGACAAAGTCGTGGAGGGGGTTCCGAAAGGTGCGACGGAAGCACGCAGAGTCCGCACTTGGCGAGCGTAGGTAGGGAAGGAGGGGGATGGAGGAGGGCTCGCAGGGGAGGGACGGAAGGAGAGGATGGTCGTTAGGCCGAAAGGAGGATGACACCAGAGCGATCCCACAAGAATGAGCTTGGCGGCAGGTCGGATGTGGGCAAGAAGGTGCTCGCTCCCTTTCCTTCCTGCGCCATGCTGGCAGTCCTGGCACCATGGAACATTCATTCCCCTTCGGATAAACGGCAGCCCGGGCCGCGGCTCCCGACACTCATACTTGGCCCCCACCCTTGTTGGTGCACAGACGAGCAGGAAGATCACTCCCTGCCCTGCATCGTCAGCGAAGGCACAAAGATGGCCCTTCTCCAGCGGCTGAGGCAGAGAATACGCGGCCAGGATGCGGGCAAGGAAGGGCCTGCCTTTGTCGACGATCGGCCAGACCTGCCATATCAAAACTCATTCACCCGAATAGCAATTGTCTCCTCGCTTTGGGCAACCGCACTGGTCTCGATTCCGTTTTGGTGGAAGACAACTACAATCACACGCCTGCCTCTTCCAGAAGATGAGCTGAGCATATGGAGTGCAAGGGGTGTCAGTGTGGCTTCCAGCTGCTGCTCTGTTGTGCTATGATCCTTGCTGAAGTTCAAATCTTTCTGTGCTGCAGAGCTGTCCCATCAGAGTTCCAGTGCAGCTCAACGTGCATTTGGGTGCAAGATTTCTTCCCTCAAGCTATCCGCACTACAGCGAGAACGAAGAGCCGCCCGTGCTGTTCCACTCCCAGAATGACTACTTCACTTTCCTGCAAGACCATCTCGTCCGCGACCTCGATGCGGCCAGCGGTCGACTGCCTTCACCATCGTCACAAACTTTGGAAGCTGAGGGCCTGGACGACTCTTGTCTGGATTGGCGGATATCTTTCGTTGCGGAGAGCCTAAGCGGCGAGGTCACATTGGATCCAGCCAGGGCTCCTGCTCCTCTGACATACGATGTTCTGGTGGGACACAATGCTGATCTGACCAGTTCGACGGCAGATCGGCTTCGACTCAGCGACCTTACGGTGTCGGATCTAAGCTCACCATCGAAGCTGGCGTCAGATCTCGCGAATCGTCTGCGCACAGTCTTGGAGCTCCCTCTCAGAACGCTTCCAGTCGCAGACACGCGAGCAATTCAGTACTCCCGGCCGCTTCGACTCGTCTTCTCACTGCTAAACGAGGACGCTACTCGGGGTGGTGCTGTTGACGGCTGGGAGCTTCCGCAAGCACTTCGGAGTAGCGAACTGGAATCACTCATACAACAGCTCGGAGGTGTGCACGATGTCCGTGTGGAAAGCCAAGTGTTGTGGTACGCCCCACTGGCTTTCCAGCCAACACCAGAAGAGACTCTTGACAGGTCGAGCCAGCAGTCGATAATTTCGAGCACCGGCAGCTCCGAGGATGAGGACGCTACCGAATCGAACGCATTTGTTATTATTCCTGAGACCGAGAAGGAATCTGGGAGAAGATACTTTGTCGAATTCGAGGATCTAAAAGTCTTTGTCAACGCAGCAGCCTGGAGCTTGACATCGGCGGTCAGCAGTCTACGCCAAATCGCTTCTGCCCCCATCTTGGACGACTTGATTCGGTCCAATCGCTCTCATTCGATCACCTCGCTGGTGGAGGAGGAAGAACGGACCGTGCATCTGCTGCTCTACATTCCTGCGGCAGATCGAAGGCCTCTGGTCCTGCGCGATCCTGCGACGGGAAATGCCAGCAATGCACATGCGTGGATGATCCCACAGTGGGGCGGTGTTGTGCTATACAATCCGCCCTCGTCCTCTCTCCACAACACTGCAAAAATAGTACCAGGGTTGCGGGTAGACGAACTTGCAGAACCGATTCGACTTTGGACTTCCCAGCTCAAGACTTTGCTCGGTCTTAGACACAAGCCCGCAGCAGAAACACCATTCTGCAGTTCAGTCAGCCGCGACGATGCCGGAGAGGCCTGCGTACCTCGGCGTCTGCCGGCCGACCTTCTCGCGATCCGCCGTCTGGTGGAGAGTGCACGTGAGGCTGTGGCGACGCTGGCCAGCACCGCCCGACTTGTGCGCAAGATCCCAAATCTGGGAGTCGGCTCGGAGGTAAAGGGCGACGTCCAAGCAGCTCTCGACTTACTTGCACAGGTCAGTAGTCAGGTCAGGCTAGTCTGGGCGGGATTATGCATGTTCCAGGTGTACTGATTGCCTGGAATCCATATCACAGCTCGACTCTAGTCTGCAAAGCGGGCGAGGTGAAGTTCCAGCGGACGGAACGGGAACAGAGGAGTCGCAGGCTGCGCTCTCGTTGCAGCATGCCCTCTCACTGGCCTCGCTATCCTCAACGTTGGCGTCCCGAGCATTCTTCCACCCAAGCATGCTCGGACTGCTCTACTTCCCAGAGGAGCACAAGTATGCGGTTTATACCCCACTTTTCGGACCTGTTGCCGTGCCGCTTGTATTTGCTGTTCTCCGGGAGCTCGTCAGCTGGCGCAAGGCTCGCAGACGGAAGAAGGAAGACAAGGCTCAGAAGTCGAAATCTGATTGAATGATTTGCATTCGCTGCCGTACTGCTAGCTTCCGCCTGTGTGAGATAGTAGTCTACAAGTCAAAGTCGTCGTCAGAGTCGTCAGCTAGGGCAGTCTTCTTGCGAGTAAACTGAGCAAGGCAAAAAGGAAGTCAGAGTGAAGGGCAATCGTACTCTACATCCCGGGCCTTTGACTCACAGTGATCTTGCCTCCAGCTCCTCCAGCTCCACCAGTGCCTCCCCCGCCTCCACTCCTTTGTTGGTCTGCGCGGTCGACTTGGTCGAGCAAGTCGATGAGCTGGGCTTCATTGACTTTGGACCGAATCTGACCTGTTTGCGCCATTCGGATGAGCATGTCTGTGATGGCTCTCGCTTTCCCTGGTTTCACGAGCCCAATCCGAGATACTAAGCAGAGCACTGTCTTATCAGCGTTCTCCTCCTATATGCGCATATAATGACGGCCAATGCCAGCAAGAATGCGTTGGATGTACTCACACCTCTCTCGTGCCTCTGACTCCAAAACAGTTGACAGCATTTCTCGCTTCATTTCTTCCTGCTGAGCCATCTGCTCTCTCCTCTCATCGTCGTCCATATCAGTCATACCGCCGCCGCCTCCTGCACCTCCGTACCGCGCTTGACCAAGTCCTGTAGACTCAGATACAGATGAGAAATCCTCATGAGCGAAGAGAACCTCACTCGCTCACTGCGCCTGACTTGCGCTTCAGTTTGCTCACCTGCTGCAGCGGAGCTCGCACTTGGCCCTGAAGAGCCACCACCGCCTCCACCGCTGGCTCTGAGCTGCGCCATGCGCGCCTGACGGATTGCTTGCAATTCTGAATCTTCCATTTTGAAGTATGTCTGCGGTTGTGATGAACGTCGCCCTTCGAGTATATCCTCCAGCTTCTTCTGTGTGAGCTTTGGCTGGTGCCTGGCGAGTCGAGCGTCAGCCGCGACCGGGTGTTGCGAGGACTTGCTCGGAGCCTTTTTCAAAGTTTCCCGAACAAGTGAGCTCTAATAAGTTCTGGGAGCCCTGCTGCGCATCTTGGTTGTCCTCGCCGTTGTTGAGCCTTTCTTCTTGACTGCCTCTTGAGCGCGTCTTCATCCAGTCTTGGGGTTGAGGAGCAGACGACCGCGTCTCTCGCTGCGCGGGAGGTGGCCTCTCTAGTTACTGTGGTCTCCGTGTGGAGCTGTCATCTTTCAGTGCATCGCGCACGTTTCCTCAGAATGGAGCTCTCACAATATCCGCAGCCGATTCCACTCATCGTCAAGTGTGGTCTCGACCCAGGCCAGGTCAAACGCATTCGCTATGCCGACAGTCGCTCACTCACTTTCACCGAATTCAAGAGCAGGATCAGCGCAATGCTCCAGCTGAGTTCTCATAAGCAGCATCGCATCATCTATGACGACGACGACGGCGAACAGTGCGAGATCGCGTGCGATGATACCTTGGCGGAGGCAATCTCGTACTTCATGCCCGCCAACGGACAGATCACCTCCATCTCTATGAAGGTCTCTGTCAACCTCATCTCTACCCTCACCCTCTCCGACTTTGGCGGCTCGGAGATTGATGACGGAGCCAGCGATGTCGCTAGCAGCTACTGGGGAAGCTATCGTTCCCCTTCCCTCTCAGGTTCCTACGGCAACCGCGTAGGAGAAGGCAGCTCGCGGCAGAGCAACAGCATGCCCTTCCGCTCCGTCGAAGGCACGTCATCTGAGTCGCAATGGCGGAGCCACGACGGCCAGTCCTTTCGGTCTCGCGCAGGATCGTCATCAAGGAGTGGACCTCAGCACCGCTCCAACAGCCAGCTGATTCCACAAGAAAATGAGCATGGTTCCGCTCACGGAGGCTCAGGCTCACGAGCTGGACCCAGACGGACACCAGCACGGACGGGAGACTTTGATGAGCACGATGGCGATGAGGATGACGATGATGACGGGGATGAAGGAGCGGCATCATATACCGGATCCTTCATCAATTCAGCCGCACCCCTTTCGCAATGGGGATCCTCCAGCTTGGCTCAGCTGCAGCATCATGGACTGCACCACCCCTCTCATGCGGCGTCTGGACTTCGCTCAGTGCCGAGTTTCCATGATCTGCGCCAGCACCGCGTCTCGGAGATACGGTCTCGTTCTGCGGAGATGCGAGCCAGGGCGGGACGTTCACCACCATCGTCGTACTATCCCTCGCATTTGAGCGGCTCTCAGCTTGGTTCCATCCCAGAACCAGGACCAGTCTCTCACAGCTATCACACTCAATCTCAATGGGACGAGATGAGCTCTGTGTCAGGCAGCATAGAGCCTTCACTGCCTTCTCAAGAACTGGCAGTAGCCGCGGCTTCACAGCGAAACGAAGCGGCGAGGGCCCAAGTGGAAGAAATGGAACGCCGCATCCTACAGATGCAAGCCATTCTGGACTTGGAGAAACGCAAGCTGAAGGAGGAGGAGCAGTGGCAACAAGATCTAGCTGCCGCTGCCATGCTCACCACCTCAAATGGGCCCCCCGTTGCCGCATCTGCATCGACTAATCCAGTCGAATCGGGGACAGAGGCGGATCGTCACGGCAAACGAAAGGTGGCTCGCATCTCTGCTGCTGATCACGACAGCTCGGAAGAGAGCGAGGCGGAAAGTGTGCAAACAATCTCCAACTTTTCAATCATGCCGGGTCGTTCTGCCGCACAACACAGGAGGACCGCGTCGGGCTCAGAACAGCGACCGCCATTCTCCTTGCTTGGAACAATTGAAGAGCCTCCGAAAGGATTCATGTCTGAAGACGAAGCTGTCTTGCGTTCGCTTCAGCAGCCCCCGAAAATTTCGGATTTGACATCAGATGAGAGGATCGTTGGCGAAGACACTGTTAGCGCGGGAAGTCCCGGAACAAGTACAGCTGTCGATGGTGCGGCGCCTTCGCATCATCCTACCTGCTCCAGTTGCAACCAAGATGTCGAGGCCGACTCGTTGCGATACGTCTGCGCAGCATGCGGTCCTAACAGGCAGGCAGACCAGCAATCTACCACAGACAACGCTATATCGCCAAGTCAATCCCGTAAGTCGAGCACGGGTAGCGGAAAAACAGCCTCAGCAGCTCGTGTTGATTCGGAGCACCATGACCCTGGAGCGGCGAGCACTTCACAATGGTCCAGCGTGGGCTCGCCTCAGAGCCCAAATCCACCAGAGCACATCAGAGGCCGGACATCGTCAACATCTTCCAACTCATCATCGTCATCGTCATCATCGTCCTCCAACTCATCATTACTATCGAGTCACACTCAAGTCTCGTCCTCCTCGTCGTCTCCTGGCCCTCGGGCTGCACCGGAGCTTGATAGTAATGGTGTCTCTCCTCCGGAAGGCGCAAAAGCCGGGTACGAGCTTTGCTTTGCTTGCTTCCAAGGTAATGCAGCTAGAGAACATCTGCAAAACCCCAAGTTTATACTGGGACGTCTTCAACATGCCCACGCCCTAGCAAGCGGCACTGTCACCTTACCTGGGCCCCAGCACGCCTTCTTCGAATTGCTGTGGCAGGATGAAAAATGGACGCCGATAGGTGCGTGGTCTAAATCTGAACACAAGCTGTACCGAACCTCGCACTGACGCAAGTCATGCCATTTTGTCATGAAGAGGATGAGCTTCCGGACAAGTGTACACATTGTATGCGGGAAGACAATTGGCCAACAGGGCGGTACAAATGTAAGGCTCCGCGCTGAAGATGAAGATTTGCACCGTACTGACACGTCGCAATCTAAAGGCTCGGCTTGCGATAACATCAACTTGTGCGGCGAATGCTTCAAGCGCGTGGATGACATGTGAGTCAGACCTTTGTGATCTTGACATGGATGCGCACGTCTCTCATCTGTCAACCTGCCCAACAGCCATCCGCCGCACGTCTTCCTGCGGATGCCGATACGAGCGGCACTGATGCCGACATCCAACAGACCGAGCGGGAGTCGCAGTAGTAGCTCCAGTAGCGGTTTATCGCACAAGTCGGTGCACACAGGAATCAAATGCGCGGCTTGTGGTCAACAACCGATCACAGGCACACGCTGGCATTGCGCAAACTGTATTGGAGGACGCGACTTTGTGAGTCATAGTCATCTGGCATATCTCCCTCAAAATCTTTGGCACTGAAGCTTGCTGTGCTCCTGTCAATCATTACAGTGCGGAAGCTGTGAGGCTGATGAAGAGGCAATGTCAGCACAAGCAGAGATCATGGGTCACGGCCTAGATCATCTCCTCATCAAAATACCTGCCCCTATCGATCGCCAAGTGGTGTTCAAGCTTGGCAACTCTCTCTTGAGAGCTCAACAACGACTCACAGCTCAAGCTGAGCGCGTTGCGGCAGCAGGATTGGAATCTCCGGAATGGACGGAATCGGCCGACAATCTCCAGAGCGAATGGGATACAGCGTTGAGACTGAATGGGGTGCACGCCAGCAGACAGCGAGAAGCCATGGAGCAGGCATGGCAATCTGCTTCTCTGTCGAACAACTCATTGATGACAAATGGAGCGACGAGGCCAGCTGGTGAACAACGAGGGGCACAATGCTTCAACTGTCAAAAGTCGCTGCAGCTTGGACCACGGTACATCTGTGCCAACTGTCCCCTTGGCCAACTCACTCCTGGGGTTCTCGGTCTCAACCTTTGCCACGAGTGCGCGGAGATCTCTCAAGAGCTCCACGATCCCAGCCATTTCTTCATCAAGATTCAAAGCTCGCGATATGGTACTGGTGGAGGAGGTGCCTGGACGGTTCTCAATGCTCATGCAATCGCTCGCCTCAGGGCCCGTACAGGTGATGACATCGAGGCGCCACTTCTTCCAATATTGTACAAGGATGCACGAGCCATCGCCACTGGTCCGCCGCTCGTCCCTGCTCGTGTCCGCTGTGCTTCGTCCTCCACGCTACGGACACCAGGAAATGCGGGCAATGGTGTCGAAAGCGACGAAGAAGAAGCTCTTGCGGATCACAGCCTGACGAGCTCAACGAACGGTGCCACGTTTGCACAACGAGCATGGCCACAATTCACATCAACTTTGGCGATGGCCAGAAATGGCCTTCTGGCTCAGAAATACCAAAAGAACATCCGAAGCGCAATTTCGATGTGGATCCAGAATACGACGAACGAATTCGAGATGTATCGCATTCAACACAGCAACGCTCGTGGCGCGGGGCCGAATCTGGCCTCTGTGCCCTCCCGTTTCTGCAGTCTCGGAAGACCGTCGAGGTGGTTCGGTTCAAGCGAGGGTACCAAAAGCCCTGCCTACGTCCCCATCAACGAACTTGTGCATCCGAGCATCCTGTGTGACAGCTGCTACGAGTGCATCGAAGGAACCTGGTATCGGTGCTGTAGTTGCAAGGAATCTTTCGACCTGTGCGGCAAGTGCGAGGCTCGAGTTGAGCACGATTCCAGACAGTAAGTGAACCAAGAACTTTTCTGTTTTCAAACTGTGCGCTGGGCGTGACAGATCCTTTCTTGCGCAGCGTCTTTGCAGTTTTCAAGCAGCCAGTGGACATGGCTCTCTTCAAGAGCCTGATTGACCACGCATCGGAGGCGAGCGGGCACTCAACAGCCGCGCGAGCCATGCTACCTGTACTTCTGGTTGGCGAGGACGAGTAATAAAGCTGCGGCCTCATCCGTACACCGCCCGCGGCATCTGCGTCGGTCTCATTTCAGCTAAATGAGCTGACTCCTCGAAATACTTGCCTTCCTCATTTTCATCCGCCTCTGGTCTGCATCTGACCCATCCGCCAGCTTCTGCTGTCGGAGAGCTGCTCATAGCCCGTGCCCAAAGTGAGACACAGCAAATTACCCGGCACCCGGTAAATGCTATCACCTCACCTCATTTGTGAGATCGTTTCCGCATTCTGACGCTCAGCATTCCCTCAGCGTCGAGTGAGCTGACGCCTGGTTCAGTCCCTTTCAAGTCCAAATGCTCATTTTTGTTTCGTTCTTCGGAAGTATCCTGCTCATGTATCCAGGGTAGATCTTCTCATTTTCTCGCTACTGGAAGCGGAACTGACATGCGTCTCTCAGGCAGTAGTCACTAGGAGGGAGGATCAGCTCTCAGGTTCTTAAGACTCGCTCGGTGTGCCAAAGAAGCTGCCTGGTTCTCTTCTCGCTGATCTCTCGCCATCTCTCCTCTTCCTCTGCTTCAGTGACCAAGTTGGCGCTCTGTCCTTTCCTGGCAATGTTCACAACCCCTTCCGCACTCCCACGTGGCATGACGACAGATTGTTCTGGTCCAATCTTCCTCTCAAGTTCCTCAGGACCAAGCCTATGCTCGCCTCAGAGTCGAGAAGACGCCATTTTCTGGAACAAGCATGTCTCTGTCACGCTCAACAGAATGATGCAGGAAGCGGACTATTCGCCATCAGCGAGACAGAAGCATCTTCGAATGGTGGAAGCTCACGTCCTGCAAGCACTGGGTCCAGCACCGGACCGGGTCGGAAAGGGCTGGCGTTTTCGGTATCGTTCTTTCATGAACGACAACCACTGTAAGTTTGCAGGTTGCACGAAGTTCAGCTCAATAGCTCACGCAGAATTCAGGCCCCGTGGAGCTCGGCTATGCGTTCCCAAGTTCCTTACCAGTAGTACGACTTAGTCTCGAGCCGGTCGCATTACCTGTGATGGGAGCCTCCCAGGCCAAAGCCAACATCCAAGCGGCGGAAAGACTGTGTCAACAACTTGAAAGAGCGGGACTCGGACACTTTGCGCGCGTCCGCCAACTGGCAACGCACTTCATCTGCGAGGATGCGGTAGGCCCTTGTGTTCAGCCCAGTCAAGTGTTCGTTGCGTTCGACCTCCTCCGCTCTGGCGATATCACGACCAAAGTATACTTCATGCCTCACGTACGCGCGGCCACAACGAACAAGACCGCCTTACGCATCATTGAGGACGCGATTCGTGCCACCGAAGGTCAGCAACACGCCTGGCGACTGATATGCGACTACCTTCAGGATCGATCAAGGCTCACGAGGGAGCCAGATCCAGTAATCCTGTCGACGGACTGCGTGGACACTTCGAAAGCCCGGCTCAAGATTTACTTTCGTTTTCGAACGTCCCGGAAGCAAGACATGATCTCTGCCATGAGTTTGGGGGGAAGGATCGGGTTTGATTGGGAAGGTCCCATCCGTCAGGTCTGCCACGCTGTACTGGGACGCGAAAAAGAAGACATCGATCCCCTCAAGACCTGTGAAGACTTGACAGGAGGTTTCCGTAAGCATAAGATTCACATATGAACTTTATTGACCACGTGAAATGGGCTGATTGATTTCTCCCTGGCGGCGGTGAAGTCGTTTACTACAACTTTTGCTCTGCTAGCAACGCACCTTCTTCCAAAATCTACATTCCGGTCCGACTTTGGGGACAGTCAGATGCCGTAGTTACAGCGGGAGTAACGACCCTACTCGGAAGCTACGAGCACCTAGATGGCGAGTCTGGGCCAATCGACTCAATCAACCCGGAATCTAGTTTTCCCTACGAGGACACGATCGCCAAGATCCTTCCTGATCATGTTCAGCATGACAAAAGGGGGTTGCAGAACTACGTCTGCCTTGCTCGCAAAGACAGTGGCCGCATCGAACTCTCCACTTATCTAAACCCGTTGCCTCCCGAGCTCGATTGCCTCAAACGTCCTTCGCTGATGATGCGACCCTGCTCCTTCAAGTCTCCAACAGAAAATGGGTCGGTTCCTCGAATCGCCCAGTCAAGCACGGTTAGAAAATGCGAAGGCTGCAACTGAAGCAGGACATTCTTGATTTAGTAGTACAATATAAGGCACAGGGCATAGCGAGAAAAGATTCGTACAGATGCAGCACGTTTCTGCTCGAAAAATTGAAGAGCGTTCTGAGGGATGGGGTTGGTGTCCCACGGTATAGAATCTTGCCAGAAATGCGAGGATGAATGCTAGGAACGATTTGAGTGACTGACAAAAGATGACTTGGTGGAGGAGGTCGTCAAGCCGGCTGCACGACCATGGCTTCCTTGGGCACGAGCCGGGCCCCGATTGGCGCCTCCTTTTGCGTTTGGACCAAGTTGCGAGCTTGTTGCTGCGCCAGCTGCACCTGCATGCGGAGCACTTGCTGCTGTGGCCGCAGCCACGTTGGTCTCGCTAGCCGTTCGGCGGACAACCTTGGCTGGGCTTTGCGCTGAATCACGTGATAGCTGCATATAGCGCTGATCCAGAATTTCGACGGCGAGCTTCCTTACCAACACCGCAGGATCTTTGCGACTAAGTTCGTCGATGATCTGTTGTAGCAAATGCGCTCAGTCTCGTGGTCAAAGGTCCGAGACAGTGGTAGATAAAAACTTACTTGAAAGAGTCCGTATCTTTCGATCAAACTTTGCCTGTCCCGGTCGGGATGGACGTCGCACACCAGTTTCGCAATACGCAGAAGGTTGAGACGTATCACTGCTTCGACATGAGTGAGTCTGTCGATCAGCCTCTGGAAGAAGCTGGAGCTCTTGGCCATCGCCAGTGTCACGCCGGATGACAGTCGCATAATCTTCAGGAACGGTTCCAGCAGGTTCTCGAACGAGTTGGCTTTGGCAGTGTTGAACATCTTCAGCAGCGTTTCGACGGATCCTTGACGCAGCAGGATTTCCTCGACACGCGCTGTCTCGTCTTGCATCCAGACATGGATCGATTCGAGTGCAGAGACTTGCCAATATGGATCCGAAAGAAGCTCTAGATAGAAGCCGAGGCCATTGTGTTGCCAGAATGTCTTGCGCGTTGCCTTGCCGGCATGGGCAAAGTCGCACAAAATGGGAAGTGCAAACTGTTTAAGGGGCGATCCGGTCCGGGCGACGCGCAAGAACAGGGGAATAATGCCAGATTGAGCAGCCTCTTCTTGTCGGGACTTGTTCAGTCGGCATACTGGGGAAAGTGACGGGATGAGCAGGATCTCGTGAATCAATGCGAACGAACTCGAACCTACTCACGATTATACATGGCGTTGAGAACCTGGTTGGCGACCTCGGTGCCATGTTCGCCGTCGTAGTGTTTCGTCAATATCGTAGTAAGGAAATCGATTGTGTTGCATTGCTGCAAGTCGTCCAGGACAGACGGGCTCATAGATAAGTTTTTGATGACCTTCAGCATGATGACCAGATCGGCCGGCTCTAAGATGGAACAAGCCTTCAGTACTCCTACAGGTGAAGTTGGTATACATGTCAGTACAGTTCAGCGGGACGGCAGACCAGCCGAACTCACGTCTCAGAACAGCGCGTGCCGCGATCTGTTTCTTGAGCCAAGAATCAGACTGAGAGCAGATGACAAACGTCTGCAGTATGTGTCCCTTCGCCTTGAGCGCTTCCTCTTCCTCCTCGTCATTGAGTACTGAGAGCAACGAGGTCGTGAGAGGCTCGAGTAGGCCTTCCTTCACCAGCATACGACAGAAGTCATTACGGGATGCGTGACTCTGTGGGTGAAGAACGCAAACAGGGTCAGCAACGAGAGAAATGCGTAACGCCGAACCGAGTCGGAATCCTACCTGTAGCTCCAGGACACTGTTGACACATCCCACTCCCAGCCAGACGAGGTCCTTCTGCTCGTTGTAATCCTCGTCGATGAGGTCGACTAGCGTTTTCAGGCCGCGGCAGGATAGGACAAATTGCAGGGTCAAACTCGAGGTTGAACACATTGTGAACAAGAACTGAGCAGCCTGTTGTCGGAATCCGTGGGAGAAGCGTTTGGACGTGAAAGTCATCACGACCGGAATGGCTCCTATTAGGCACAATGTCTCTTGTGCTCCAGGGTCATCCTCGATAATCTGCGGAAAAATCTATCAGTCGCATGAACTGGAAGCACCTGCACCAGACTTCTACTCACAAGGTTCACGACCGAAAGTAGGCCACCGATCACGCTCTTGGCCCTCGTCACCTCGAGCATCTGCACAATTGTCAGCGCGCCGTGGCAGCTCAGAACCTGCGCTTTCATGTCGGGATACTCCGTCACAATCCGGGCCAGCTCCTCGCAATTTGCAACAAGCGTCTCTTCCGAGGCTTCGGGTACCAGAGATTCGACAAGCTGGACAATATGCGTGCACATCCGCGCGTGTTTGTCTCTCGCAACGTTGGCCTCCAGGTCCGCTTCTTCGTTCAGGCCCTCGTCGATTTCAGCAAATGGATCAAACTCCTCTGACTCCTCTGACGGCGAAGAACTGGCCGAGAGCTGAGTGGTGAGCTGCAGAGCCCCGTTGCTATTGGCGCTTGCCGCAGCGAGATCTGAGTAATCGTCATCGTCGAATTCGGAAAAGCGACCTAATGCTCGTCTGGCATCCTTTCTTTTGCGTTCTGTGCTTTGCCCAATCGGCTCTGTCTTGGAGGGCAGTGACGATCCGATGGGAGATGGGCTTGGTCTTTGCGAAGTAGTCGGTAATGAGTGGCTGTTGGCTTTCGGCGACATCAATGCTGAGACAGTGGCCGGGGCGGAGACAGGCAAAGCAGATTGTTTGAGTGTGGCACTACCCCCTGATGTGAGGGCCTTTAGGTCATTTGGATGGAATAACCTCTTGCCTATGCTGTTTTGTATTTGTAAATTCTTGATATGTTGGTCCAGCTGGATTTCGTCGCCTTCTCCGAGAAGGTCGGAGTAATCATCGATTTGCTTTGGCGCTTGTGTGACTGCTGTCACAGAATGGCTGCCATTTGCCCCACTCTGAGCTCGGTCTTTTGCGCTTAGGGATTGCTCGGTGTTACGGACCTTGCTGTCGAGACTTCTGGTGGCATGTGAAGGTCGTGCCGAGGCTGATGGGAGTGGCATTGATTCGTTCAATCGCGGGCTCTTCGCAGGTCGAATTGTCTGCGCGTCATCCTCTAAGTCCAGCACGGCTGCTTGTGCTTCCGCGGTTCTGGATTTCAGAATAAGTTGATGCCCATGACTCGAGGACTGATTCTGCCGGCCCCGCTCAGACTGGTCAGCACTTTCGGACATTGACTGTGCTGTGGTATTTGAGGGACCGTGCTCGAGGGCTGCGATCTTCGTTGTTGTGATATCATCCTCGAAGTCATCGTCCCATGTGTCCTTCTGCTCTTCAGGTTGTTGCAAGCTGACCAACTTTTGACGCTGTGCGACGAGAGATGGTGCAGGTGCTGCTTTACCTATCGGTGCAGCTATCGAGGGTGCAGAAAGATCGCCGACGCTGGTTGAGCCAACTGCTGGTGTCGCTGAAGGTCGCGGAGGTTCTGTCATAATTGATGTCAGTGTCGCGCTGACGGTCGAACATCAACAGACCCTGATGAGCAGACGTACCTTTCAGAGCCTGATTCCATTGTTGAACGCTTTTGACTGCCTCATCGTGGACGGTGCGCCGATTCCCTATGCTGCTGCCTGTGCGTAGCTGATCCAGTTGGCGTCTGGCGTTCTGCATCCAGGGGTGCTTCATCAGTTTCCTCGCCGAGACTCGGAGGTTCTGATCTTTCTGGAAACAGTGAAGCAGGAAATCTTTCACCATCTATTCAAAGGAGAGAAAGGAATTAGCCGATACGTAGATCAGGAGAGGACTTGCCGAGAACGTTAGAACGGATCACTCACGGGAGATGCACCCTCAGGCAAGGGAGGGCAGTCATCTTGAACCATCCGGAAGAGCGCGCTCATGGGAGGAAGAAAGTGATATGGCGGCTTGCCCTCCAGCAGCTCGATGACCACGCATCCTACGCTCCATATATCGCTTGCTGTTGTCGCACCACTTTGGTCTATGACCTCTGGCGCCATCCAATATGGACTTCCCACCACCGCATAATCGCTCATGGCTCCTGTTCTTGTAGCGACGCCAAAGTCTGCGAGCTTGACCGAGCCATCTTTGGTGGTGAGGATATTTGCGCCTTTGATGTCACGATGGATCACACCTTGATCGTGAAGGTAGATGAGGCCCTCAAGGACTTGTGCAACGTAGACTCCGACCAATCCCTCAGGCAACACGCCGAACCTTTTGCAGAAGTATTGTAGCGAGCCGTTTTCGCAATACCTGCAGGGCCAAGATGCATGTCAGGTGAGCAAGAGTCGCAGTATCATGCGCGCGCCTGAGCTCACTCGAGAATGATAAAGAGGAAGTCGTTGGTCTTCTCAGAGCCCAGATACTTGACGATATTAGGATGCTGCCGAATCACGCCTTGTTGTCAGCCTGCCATTCTGCGGAAAGCAAATGTGGTCCGTATGACGTGGAGCTCACTTTCAGATTCTTGAGCAAGTCGATTTCGGACTGCAAGTAGGGCAGCGATTTTCAGCGCTTTGACCAGCCATACATCTAGCACATTGCATGCGTGCTCACCATAATCTCGCTGAGCTCGCTCTTCGGGATGTTGGCCAGCTTGATCTGCTTGACTGCCACAGTCTCTCCGGTTGTCCAGTTGAGCCCTCGGAAGACGGAGCCGAACGCGCCTTTTCCCAGGCAGTCACCAAGTTGCTGTGTGGAGAAGGATGAACAGTGAGCAAAGGCGAGCAGCACCGAACCCAGGCACGCGTAACATCAGAAATACGCACGTAACGCGACAGCGACGCCTGCTGCGCTGCAGACGTCGGAGTGGCGGACTGTCGGCCTTGACTCATTCTTGTCAGTGCGTGGACGAATCGCTCTCGCAGCCTCGCACTTGCTGCCTCAATGCGAAGGTGAACGAGGCCAACACCATTGTGGAGAGGAGAGGTCAATGCATGTGGAGTCGGAGCGCGCACGACAAAAAGTCAACACCTACTCGGAGCCTAAATAATTAAGGTTTGCACAGCAACACCACGGCAAAAGAAAAGTCTGCCGGCAAAATACCGACCGAGCGCGGGTTCGAACCGCGGACCTTTCGCTGTTCTGAAAAGTGAACCTTTAGGAGGCGAACCTTCTACCACTGAAATACACGGCCTGGAGCGTTGGCGAAGTAAATGTTTACATTATCAACAGCCTGAGAGACGACTGGCACATCATCCCCTGGATCATTCGACTCTTTAGGGTAGCGATATCACAGGGGCTTACAAAAGTCAGGCAACCTATCAGAGTTATATGAAATGCCGCTAACGCCACGTTTGGTAAATGATAGCTGGTACTGGTACTTGGTAGTTGGAACTTGGTCAAATTGGATTTGGTATTTGGAAGCAAACTACATGGTATAGGTTGCGGGCAAAAGTCTTCGAACGCACCTCAAAATTTCACACCACACACACAGATGAAAATAATTCATCATCAATGGAGCGCAATGAAATTGATACTTGACAGGTCCTGATACATTATGAAAACTGGGAGCTACATAGTTGGAGAGATAGAAAATGTGATTTTATTCAGAAAAGCGACCATATCGAGACCGGACTACTTGGACGCGCCGAGGCATGTCGTCGATGTACTTGTCGAGGTCTTCGGGCGTAATGCGAGCCCACTCTTCTTGAGCGGCGGCCCAAAGCCGGTCAGGCGTGGCGCCTGTGAGGTTACGAGCGCGAAGGCGGGCCTTTAAGAGGCGCCACGCCTTCTCTATAGGATTCAGATCAGGACTCAATGGAGGATGAATTTGACGAATAATTCCAGCTGCAGCGCGGGCGGCGTTAGTAGCCCGACTATTGTGCATAGAGGCGTTGTCTTCGACCACGCGGTAGGGGGC
>LAXH01000222.1:0-17841 GCA_001006505.1 Tilletia horrida | reverse complement strand
CACACACACACACACACACACACACACACACACACCATCCACGCACGCCAACACTGATGAGCACGCACTATCGAGGACGAACCGCAGGCAAGCAGAGAGGAATGGCACAGCAGTTGTTCGTCTTTGAGTAGCAGAGCTCATGTGATCCACCAGGTGAACATAGCGTGGGAAATCATCGACCCCCGCAGATTTACAATCACCTTCTGCGCAATTCGCTCACCTCAACCTCAATATAAGCTGAGAGAGATGATATCCACATCGATCATATATCACCGCACTGGAGTCTTGTTCACCTGTAACCCTGAGCCAAGCATACTGTACAAATACAAGTGTTGTGCGTGTGCAAAAATACACCACCCGGAAGTGCGTATTGTCATTGCCCGCCTCGAGCAATTCTACTTCACCATGTGCCATCGTCGATCTGGATGCGCATCGTGAGCAGCAGCTTGAGGAGTCTGAGGGGCTCTTCGAGTTCTGCTCTGGCAGTTTTGACAATCTCTTCTTGATGAGCATCGAGGGAGAAATGCCGCGCAGGTCGACCCTTCCTTCTGGGATCCGACTCGCGCCGTAAGCCAACAAGTTTCATCCGTGGGAAACGTGCTGGCGCAAAGGGCAACGCGGCCCTTTCTGAGTTACCCGATTGGAAGAGGGATGGGAACCAGTGGGTGGTGGGGCTCCACTTGACATCCTTCGTATCCTCATCTTCCTCATCTGCCTGGAACGTGAGCTCATATTGCCAGGCGTTGTTCCAGGTGTATGCGATTGTGACGACAGCCGTCTTGTCTGGTTCGTAAAAGATGCGTCCCTGAGCAGATCAGACCCTGTCAGTCAGGCCCGAGGAGATTCGTGTGCGGGACTTACCATCCACCTGTCGTCCATCGATGCTGTGGCTACTCCAACATCCATTGCGTGGACCTGAGCTGGACTCAAGGTGATATTCTGAACCAGTGGGCGAGGCAAGACAACATTGTACGGCGTCACGATGGAACACTCCTTCAATTCCGTCTCGTCATCGAGCCGATCTGCTCTACGGAGTGCCTTTTGTACACTGTCTTTGCCCAACTTTCGCACTGGCAACGTGGTAGGAGGACAGAAGTATCGTCTTGGCCGCGTTTTGGAAGGGGATTCTGGGGTCTCGAGATCATTGCCATACGATCCGGTCGGTGGTTCTGGAAGATCGACCACTCTGGCTCCTTGTAAGGCTTCGCCACGGGGCCTGGGGGATAGCCTTGCTCGCTATCGGGTGTCTGCTGAAGCCAGGCGAACATGTTTGTGGGTGGTTGTGACAGCTCCAGCTGATCCAGTTTCCAAGACGAGGCCACTTCATCCACGCTTGCCAACAGATTGGTCAGACACCCCCGCAAGGAGAAGCAGCGGGCAAGCAGAGGAAATGATACAAAAATCTTCCATCTTTGCGAATGCCACATGTCTGACGTGGACCGCGATTGAGCAGTCCATGGGAAGCTTGACAGGAACAGGTGCAAAAATATAAATGTGCAGATGCGACAGAGAAAGGCAACGACGACCTTTCCGTAGATACTACACCCACAGATATTTTGGCACAGACTTTAGGTCTAGTAAGTCCCTGCATCAATGTCAACTCTCATCCGGAGCAGAAGCCTGAGGGTCGGCATGGCATCGTCAAGCTCCGCTTTCGCAACTTCGATGAGCCTTTCTGGTTCTGAAACGGTGCCCGGGGCCGATGAGGGCTGGCAAGGAGCCTTCTTGTACCGGTCTGGATTAGTTTCCCTGATCAAGGAAACCAGTCTCATGCGGGGGAATTGAGTGGGAGGGAAGATCGAAGCGTTGCTTTTCTCTGCATCTCCTTGACCTTCCGTATTTGAGGAGGACACCTTCTCCGTGCTGCTTCGCTCTTCGCCATCGTCAGGGGCGAAGGTGAAATCAAAGATCGGAATGTTGGTCCAGCTTCGGCGGCATGACACGATCGCAGTTCCGTCTTCTTGGAATGTGAGTCGACCCTGTTGACGGAGGAGGGCAATCAGAGACAATTCGAGAGCTCGCTGAAAGGAGTCCAGATCTCCCTGATTGGATGCTTGAATCCAGCAACCGGTAAACTCACTATCCATCGATGATCCATCGAGACTGGTCCGAGACCAACATCGAGGGCATGTACTTGGGCAGGGCTGAGCTTGATCGACGAGACGTAGTCTTGTGGCAGATACACCGTATAAGGAGTCAGCATGCCGACGCGACCTTTACGCTTCTCTGATTCGGTTTTCCCGCTCTTGCTGGAAGGAGCCGGAGTCCGACCTCGCAGAGATGCCTCGATCGGAAAGTCAAATGGCCGCTTTTTGACATTGTGAGGGGACTCTTTGGGGTCGAGATCGTTGCCGTAAGAGCCAGGTGGGGGCTCAGGAAGATCAAACTGATATCTTTCGCTGGTCATGAACCTGTTCGTGCTTAAGGAGGGATGTCTTGTAGACCTGGACGACTCCCCCTCCGAAGAAGAGGTCTCAGGGACTCCCAGCTTTCTCTTGAACCATGATGCGGCCATTTCAGTCATCGAGGGCCACAGGATGGGAAGGAGAAGAGAAGGCGATGCTATCTGTGTCTCATCCTGGGCGGTGACGGTTAGTAGGGGAACGGGAAGCGTCTGTGCTTCATGCAGAGTGCCGTCTCGTGAGGCTGTGCAGTGTGCACCAGTTGCATGTGGGCAGGACACAATGCATCGATCACAATAAATGTAAGAGAATACTGCTTTGATTTCGTTGAGATGACAGGTAGGAAAAGAACAATGCGGACGGCCAGAAAGGTGAAGGGAGCAAGAAAGGGGGAGAAAAGGGCAAGTGGGGACAAGATGTCTGAGTTGAATGGTCCTTGAGTTCTGAAGAGTCGAGGAAACGAGACGAGAGGCGGAGGGGAAAGTGAATTTAGAACAGACGAGCTGGCCGTTGCCGAGAAGTGAAGACGAGAAGCTGAGTGAATGTGTGATTTGGTATACGAAGGACTTGAAATGAATGCGGGCAGAGTTGCGGTGGAGAGTGACGATGAATTGTTCTGTGGTAAGGACTGTGGCGGTGGTGGAGAGATTGTATGCGGGCAAGCTGTTCAAGCGTCCATTGTCCGATGTGCGTGGTAGTTTGATATCGAGGCAGAAGATTGTCGGTTTCATTTCATTTGAGAAAATGCTGTCGAAGGCGGAGTGGAAGGTGAGGGGCCGCGGGCAATGAGCCGATGAGAGCGCAGTGTATGCTCGGGCACCGCTCGAGATCCGCACCCTTCGGACGATCAAGACTCTCAAGAGTGCATTTCAAAGCTGCGCTTGCGACGCTCCCGCTCGACTCTGAGCAGCTCCCGACCTCCGTCATCAGCGGAAAAGTTGTCGAGATCAAAATCGATTTCCATCAAGCCGATGCCAATGTTGTCCATGCTAAAACGATGGGCTGGCTCGTCCTCCTGAAGCGAAGGTCGGAGCAGAAAAGGGTCTGCGCTGGAGTGGGTCGGCTGTGTGGGTGTGGTAGGATCCTGACCGATATGTTGAGAGTCTGAGCCGAACCCGAGCCCGAGTCCGAGCTGGACGGTGTTGGTGGTCACAGTGTGTTGCTGGCTGAGGGATCTGACAAATGGGTTCCTTGTGAGACGGCGAGGGATGGGACTGGGTGGAATTAAGGTCGGATGGGAGTTTGAGGATGGTGTTTGAGAGATGTTGTTGCTGGAAGAGGTGGAGGAGGGAAGCGGGACCGCTAGGAAAGGAGAGGCCAGTGCCGAGGAAGGAGGCGAGGCCGGGTTGACTGGTTGGGAGGATAAGGTTGAACTGTAGGCCTGCATGTTCTTGCGCGTTGGTGTGAGATCATGGTCGATCTTGGGTGTTGCTGTCGGGGCAGACGGGTCAAATCGCTGGACCTCCTGGAGAGGAGTCAACATGGCCGACTGCGGAGGAGCAAGCGCAGAGACAGGAGGCGGCGATGTGGCCGACGCTGTCGATGAGAGAGTGAAGCCAAAGGCAGCATCACTGCCGATGGACCCCGACTGGCTGTGCTTGTGATGGGAGCCGCCCGAGGATCTTCGGGATGAGGTTGAGGAGATGGAGAGGCGAGCATATCGGGAGGTGTGATGCTGGTGCCTGCTGTTCCTGACGAGAGGAATCGGCCGACATGGTGCAGGGGCGATCAGAGTGGGAGCAAAAGTTGTCATCTCCTCTTCTTCTCTCTCTCGATATCTCTCTTCCCCCTGTCTCTTCTCGTCTCTGTCAAGACTGGATGAGCAGGAGCAGGAGCAAGACGAGGACGAGCTTGGGGCAAGGAGTTGTTCGGATAAGGCGCATTGATTTGTTGATTCAATCTCGCGACCCCGCGTCCAGAGACCCCCCACAGTCTCATCAGACCCTGCCAAATGAGAAAGCTGTGGCTGCGGGTAAACTCCCCCTATGATGACTCTAATCTTTAAATTGGCTCATCACACTGCCTCATCAGGCGCTCGGCATCGCCTTTGTCACTCGCGCGGCAGCAACAGAACAGAACAGAACACCTCATCCTTGCTGATCGACACACCTTCTCCCTTCCCACCACCACCACCTGCACACCAACAGCACACCACATCAGCATTCTCCCGCTCAAAGTCCTCTCAACACGCACTTGCACAACTTACCGCGTACGCACTCATACATACACCGAGCAACATGGCCCGCCGCGACGAAGTCTCAAGCACAAGCGACATCCTCCTCTATTTCGTCGCCCTCATCCTCCCACCTGTCTCCGTCTTCGTCAAAAGGGGCTGCGGAGCCGATTTCTGGATAAACTTACTTCTTTGTTTGCTTGGCTGGTTACCTGCGAGTAGAATGATCCCTTTCCGCGGGTGCGTCTGCGGATCCGCCGTTGCTGACGCTTTCGGTGCTCTGTTCCTCCTTACAGGGTCTGATCCACGCATGGTACATCGTCTCCAAGTACAGCACATACGAGGTCCGCCGTGCCCCCGCTGGAGCCCCCGCCCCAACTCCGGCCTACTACAACCACCAGGCACAACAGGCGCCTCTCCCCGGCCAGAGTGCACCTCCTCAGCCCCAACAGCCCTACTACCCTTCTGAGCCTGCCCCACCGCTCTACCCTGCCCAGCCAGCGACCAAGAAGATCTGAGCACAAATTACTTGCAGCCTTCTCCTTGACTTCTTTATACCATCACGACTGCGTTACTTTGCCTGCGATCGATTCCGCCTCAGTTTCCTTAAATTTCAACCCTAGCGTACTTCTCGATACTTGACGAACGAATGAATCTTTGACTGATGCAGCACTCTGATCGTGCGCCGCTCTCTGCCAGTGCTGGTCTGGAGTCTGACTTCCGCCGCCCTTTGAGCATTCAGGTTGAAAATGTGCATTGCAGACATTCTCACTTGCGCATGACATTCTTCGACGCACTCCGTGACACTGCTCGTCTCTGTTTCCGCCCCGAACGCGCCTCCTCATCCAGAGCGCCCGCTCCCACTCCCTCCTCGGCGCCAGCTCCACGGCTGATACTGAGTCCGGTCGGCATTGGTCCACCGCGCCGTCCATTACCTCGGCCCTTCCCTCTACCACGTCCGCGTACATTGTCAAAGCTCCGACTGGTGATGGGTTCATCCCTGGCTGGCATTCGGCGAGGATCTGCGAGAAGAAGACGACGCAGTCAGAGGCACATGTACTTCTTTGGTGCAAAGAGATGTCTGGGCAAGGCACTCACCAATTTCATTTGTTTCCTCAGAAGAGTCACTATCTGCTCCCTCGTCCTCGCTGTCCTCTTCCATGCCGGAGTCTTGAACAGATTCGTCCTCCTCCTCGTCATCATCATCATCATCGTCCTCATCCTCTTCTTCGCCTCCGGACATGTACTCTCCGAACTCGGCTTGTCGAGCCTGTCAACAAGAGAATCAGCGTCCGTGCCCACGGACTACGATGTGTAGATAAAGAGCCCACACTCACCATTTGAGCCGCCGTCGAAGGATTAAGCAGGGCAAACTCGCGAGAATTGACGTCGACCTCGTATTCTGGATTCGTGAACAGCTCCTTGAACCGATCATCCTCCAGCAGAGAATCGGCACCACCGGCAGCAGCGCCCGCAGCTGCGGCAGAAGTATCGTCCACATTTGCCTTGGCTGCGATCCGAGCCTTCTTCTTTTCCTCCTTGTCCGCCTTCTCAGCAATCTTTTTGGCCAAATCCCGGTTGACAGTGACTGCTTTGCCATCAGCCGTCGTGACAGCCGCCGCCGCCTTCTTGCCCTTTCCATCCCGACGACTCTGCTCCGCGTCCAGGGCTTTGAGCGCGCGTTCGGCCCTGCCACCACTGCGGATACGCGATTCCGCTTCCTTCTCGAGTCGGGCACGCAAAGCGCGTTCGCGCGCATCGGCATATGCGGTCGGATTGGCCAATAGACGCGCCTTCTCGTACAGAGAGAGCGAGATGAAGAAGCCGTGCATATAAGGCCGCAACATCGAAGTTCCGACAAGGTTGGACATGTTGAGTCTGTAAAGAGAAGGGAATTGAGCACAGTAGCTGCGACAGCCAACCCGGGATCGTACTACATACCTTTCCAGCTCGGCCTGGTCGACAAACTTGAAGTCTTCGTAAACTCCCTTGGTCTGGGCTCCCGCGGCAGAAGCGCTGCCGGCTCCACTCCCGCCGTCCATTTCGGTGGTGAGACTGTCGAGGAACGAGCACCACTTCGGTGCAGGGCCCAGCAGAGGCACATACCAGGCTGCCATCTGTGTGCCCTCAACGGCAGAGAGGACCAACCCAGTTCCCGGCAGGTGGTGAACGTGGTTTAAATCGACCTGAGCCGAGGGCGGCGTGATGGTCGCTGCATTCTCTCCGCTCTCCGAATGCCACACTTTGATGATCTTCGCATCTGCTGACAGGACCATGCTTTGTGCGTCGCTTGAATTCAAAGATGAGTATTCTGTTTGAGCGGCCGATGATCGGTTGCGCAAGCCGGACAGATTGCTGCCTGGCCAGATGAGAGTCTTGATGGGCAGACCAAAGCCTTGATCCTTGGACTGATAGGGTCTGTTCATTCGAAGATCGTACAGCAAGATGTGGCCTGTTGATGTTCCAACCGCCATGTTGAGTCCGTCGTCTGCGCTGGAGAGGGCTGTTACGGAGAGAGAGGCGACGGCATTCCGGATTGCAACTTCGTCTTTTGTGGTGCTGCTACCTGGCTCGGGTATGACTCCTGGCAGCGATCTTCTGGTTTCGAGCAGAGCCGCGTCGAGGATGGTGGAGGTCATGATGCTGAGTAAACCAGCGCGTTTGCGGATACGCATATCCCAGAGCTCGACCACACCCGCGCCTTCTGTTCCAAAACTGGCCAGCCCATGGGCTGGATTGACATCCACAGCATTGACGCCGGTGAGAGATCCGTGTGATTCTGCATGGCCTTGTCCGAGCTCGAAGGGGGCCAGGAACCGACCCTGATCGAGGTTGAGCCGGTAAACTTCTTTTCCAGCCGCTCCTACGATGGCATCTGCTGATGGGAAGTGATAGCCCAGTGCTCGACCGAATTTGGGTATCCGTATTTTTGCATGGGTCCCACCTTGGGAATGTAGTTCGAGGGTGCGATCTGATTGCAAATGGAGTGACTTTGTCCAATCGTCTGAGAGGAGGATGAAGTCGACATTGTCTGCGTCGGTGTGTCGCTCAAATTTGAGGGCGAGCTGTTCGCATTCCCAGACTCTGATCTGAGGTTTGTACGTTCCTGTGGCGACGATGTGGAGGCCGTCTCTGGTGGAGCGTATGCGATGAGAGGCTTCTGGGAACTCAAAGTCCTGGATGAGCTCGATCTTGCTCAGCTGGTGGTCGATGGATCCAAGTTTGGAGTCGTCTCGCCTCCGCTTCTTGCGCTTGTTGGTTGAGCCTGAGCGTTTGAGGATGTCGGGCAGCGACGTCGAGTTGGCAGAGGCTGTGGCATTCGAAGGCCCTGCGTTCGCGCCTGAGATTGTGTACACTGAGGCAAACTCCATCTTGCCGCGCCTGTCCTCGAGTCTGATGTTCTCAAGGTCGATGATTCCCAAAAATTTCGGATTGGAGGAAGCACGTAAAGGCTCCGAGGATTAAGGTTTGCCGAAGTGAGTCACGTGAGCTGTCGGCTATACAATTGGCCGAGAGATTGCCTTGTGTGCACGGATCAACTGACTTCGGCCTGGATGAATGAATGCGCTGGCTCGCTTTGTTCTCCTTCTTCGTTCTCCTCTTCCTCATCTTCCTTCTCGCTCGACCACTCGATGCTGACCACCAACAACAGCACTCGCTACCTTCTCAGCCCCCTCATACGCACATCACTCATCACTCGCTCACTCCACTCATCATCATCAGCAGCCATGGCTACCAAGCTCGACGGCATCGTTGTCGGCATCACAGACCAGGGCTCCCTCGGCGCACAGGCTTCGTCGGTTCCCGAAGCCTCGGATGCCGCCAAGCAGTGGGCAACCGCTCGCACAGCCAACGCAAAGAATGCAAAGCCGGGCCTGCTCCGAGTCTTCTACTCGCAGACTGAAGATGCTCCCGTCGTAGCAGCTGTCGCCCTCGGCGCCCAAAAGCCAGCTCCAACCACCGCCCCCGACACCCTCCCCGCCAGCCCGGACACCTTCCTGAGGAACGAACGTCTCGAGCGAACCCGCGCTGCCGCTGCAAAGGGTGCAAGGGCTCTCAGAGACGCGTCTACATATGCATCATCTGAGGAGCTCCCCACACGGACCATTGCCGTCGACAGCATGCACTCTCCTCACGCTGCTGCCACCGGCGCCAACCTCGCCCTCTGGACGGTCAACCACTTCAAGACAAAGGGCGCCAGCCCGCGCTCCCACGCCTTCAACAGGGAAGATGCCTTCAAGGGCGGCAAGGAAATCCAGGTCGTTCCTCTCGAGGCTTCCTCCTCTTCAGCGAAGACCCTCCTCGACGAGGGCGACGAGCTCCAAGGCAAGATTGACCCCGCCCACCAACTCAGCTGGCACACTGGCGAGATCTACGCCCAGGCTCAGAACTACGCCCGCGAATGGGCAGAGACTCCGGCCAACCGCATGACGCCTACCATCTTCTGCACTCGCGCACAGGAAGTCTTCAAGGGCATTCCCAACACTAACATCATTGTCCGGGACGAGGCCTGGGCGAAGGAGAAGAAGATGAACACCTTCCTTTCCGTCGCCGCCGGCACCGAGGAGCCCGCCAAGTTCCTCGAAATTCATTACACCGGAGCCACAGCGGCGGGCAAGAGCGATGCTCCTCCGTTGACCTTTGTCGGAAAGGGAATCACCTTTGACTCGGGAGGAATCAGTCTCAAGCCGGGAGCCAACATGAAGCTCATGCGCGCCGACATGGGAGGTGCGGCTGCCGTCGTAGCTTCAGCATGGGCCATCGCCAAGCTCGGTCTGCCCATCAACCTCTCCGTCGTCACCCCTCTGACGGAGAACATGCCCAGCGGACACGCGACCAAGCCAGGAGACATCATCGAGACCATGAAGGGCCTCACCGTCGAGGTCGACAACACCGACGCTGAAGGCCGTCTCGTCCTCGCTGACGCCCTCACTTACGCGTCGCGCGAGTTCAAGCCTCACACCATCATCGACGTCGCCACACTCACCGGCGCTGTTTTGCACGCCCTCGGCCACGTCTACTCGGCCGCTTTTGTCGAAGACGAAAGTCTCTGGCAAGAGATCAAGGCTGCCGGCGAGGTAAGTATTCTTTCCACACGACGAGTGTATTGTCATGCTCAATCCCATAAAGCTGACTCTATTGCCATCACGCGTCTGATCGCACGCAGGCTGAGGCGGACCCATGGTGGCGCATGCCTCTTTCTGACGCTTTTGGCTACTCAATTGACTCGTCGAATGCCGACTGGTGCAACAGAGGGACACCGGCCGGCTCTGCTGTTGCGGCCATCTTCCTCAAGCAATTCGTCGAGGGCTTGCCCGAACGAGGTGGAGATGGCAAGGGAGTCAGATATCTTCATGCTGACATCGCTGGTACGATGGTGAGTGAAGGCAGAGCTTTGCCGCTGTGGAGTGTACGAGTACGCTGACCATAGCTGTCGGATTAATGCAGGAGGCCAACAAGGGCACAGACTACCAAGACAGAGCCCTGACTGGCCGACCGGTTCGATCTCTCATCGAATTCGCCCGTCGCTTCTCTGTCTTGTACGGCTGAATGCCACGTTGTCTTGCTTGCCACTCAATGTACTTTGCATCTTCTTCCACTGCGTTGCGCATGTTTTGCGGAGGCTCGCAAAGTCAAAAGGCACGGTCAAGCTGGGTCTCAAGAGCAAAAGTCCATTTCTGGGAGAGGATTAAAACCCGCCTTCCTCTGCTTCCAAGCCCGCACTCGTGAAGCTGGCTGTCATGACACCAGGCACATCATCGCGGGGCACAGGCGGAGGAGGTAAGTCGTCATCTTCTCTCTCCTTCTTGGTAAGACTTGACTCGGGCATTGCCGAGTCGGTGTCGATCCGCGAGATCTCGGCCTTCGCCGCATGCCACGCTTCCAGATTCTGTTTGAGAAGTCAGCCAGGAATGAGAGAACTTGTCAGCACTGGTTCATCTGGCAGCTCGTCGCAAAGCCAGCGTTCGCCATTGATCGACAGTACTCACCTGGCGACATAGTTCTCGGTGCATCTTGGCGAACGAGATCATCATGTTCTTGAAATCCACGACTTTCTGCCGTTGGAATCGGTCCAAGTCGGCCTGGATGGTCGTCGTGGCGAATTCCAAGTCTGCAGCCAGAAGTTCAACTGCTTCCTCCAGCTTCAGAGACGAAGCGAGTCAGGGTTGAAGAGGTGAGCATACAAGCATCTTGTCCCTTCAAGTTAGCATGACTCACGAGGATGACAGTCTCTCGCAGCTTGCTGACATTGTTCCTTCGCGATCCGTCGGGATCCACGCTGATGATGCTCGCAAATGTGTGACTCAACGCGCCCAAAATACCACCTGAGCCTCCTCCGCCCGGTCCGCTGGTATTACCTGCACCGCGGTGGCGAGGTTGTCCGAGTGCGCGTGTACCATTTCCAACGCCACCCACAGATCCTGATCGGACGGTGGCTGTAGAGGAAGATCGAATGAGGTCGACAGCACCTGGAGCAGCCTCTAGCTCGGACAGATCCGGCCGGGTCCAACTCTCGGCGTCTGATGTGCTTGGAGGGCCGCTGGAAGGCGTTGGCGTGCTCGAGGCGGTGCCATCACCAGGAACCGCATTCGCACCAGAGGCAGGGACGGTTAGAGTAGCACCTGCTGACGGATTCGATTGAACGGGGTCGTCCTCCTCTGCCGCAGCTCCGTACAGACTACGACGCATGGTCCCAGTGTTTGAAGGCGGACCAGAGTTGCTCCACATGGCCTGCTCTTCGAGCAGACGCTGGCGCGCCAGTGTCGAATTGACACCTCCAGACGGGTTCGAGGCAGCGGCTGCTGTGGAGCCCATTCCACCAGCAGCATATGTTGACTGTTCGACGATGCCCCTGCCACCCCGGGCAAGCGCTACATCGATCCGAAGCGCCTCTCGCTCGACTCGCTCGTAATCGTCCAGTTGGGCACGCTTGATCTCGAGGGTATCGAGTGCGAGCTCGTACTGGACATGTTTCTGCGTCCTCCACTTCAGCATTTTCTGCAAGATGGCGGCAAACTGGACGTATTCCTGCAGTGGCTCTGCGAACTTTTCTTCCCATTCTTGGACCTGGACGTTCAAAAGTGACTGCATGAGCCAGGACTACATGCGCGCTGCAAGGAATACTAGGGCCATTGACTCACCATATTCGTAGCGCTCAGATATGAGCTATCGGCGGCAGCTCCTACCCTTTCGATGGCGGCAGCTAGACTGCCAGCCTCTGTCATACTGAAGACATTCAAGAGCGCTCCTAATTCCGCAAAGTCTGCCGAGAGCTCTGTAGTTCGACCGATGCAACAATGCAATACCAAAACGGTCAGAATCACAGCTCAAGCAATGCTCAGAAGTACTTTGTAGTCATTCTCACCTGTCCATCGTCTCAACAGTCTGCGATCGGCCTTCTCGACGGTTGTGCTTAAATGCTGAGCGAACCGGTTGGTGAATGCTTCTGAGTCGAGGAAGCGCTTGTTGGGTTCGCGTGGGGAGGAGTTGGCAGCTGGAAGGGGTGCGGTAGCATAGGCTGCGAGAGAGGAGGATGTTGGAGTCGAAGTGGGATCAGATGCGGGACCGCGCAGATTCGACTTTGGCAGGAGGGACAGCGGAGGTGAGATTGTGATGTCGTACTGTAAGGACGGCAGGAACAAGAGGAGAATAGCATCAATCAGCATCATGCGCACTCAGGCATCTCAAGCCGATCCATGCTGCTCACCCAACTGAAGCGCCCATCGAGAAAGCGTTGGAATACTATGCTGCGATTCAGGACCGAATGGTTTGCGCATCTCTGGAGGAAGGAGCCCAACATGCGCCGCCGTCTCGAAATGATGATGGCGTCGTCCTTGGCGGTGCTGGGCTTGGTTGCATAGTCTCCAAAGGTGTGCTTGCCTGGGATCGGAGGGACAATGTAGCACGGAAACAGTCGAACGAGGGCCTCGCGAAGCGCTTCAAACTCGGAGTATCTGCGCTTGGCGTCCGATGCTCCGCAGCGGATGAGGTATACGATGAAGCTTTTACCCGTCTGATCGGACGACTTGAGTGCATCCACGATGGCCAAAGTGGAGTAGTCGGGTAGTGGGCCGGTGCTGAGCGAGGGAGAGTGTGCTGTCGCGGATGACGGGTGAGCATTGGCAGGCGGCGGAGGAAGGGGCGCTGAGCCTCTAGCTGCAGCTGCAGCTGCGATGGCTGCTGCTGAAGCCGGAGCACTCGCGCCGGAGGAAGAAGGTGCTTCGTAGGGAGGCAAGGGCTCGTGACTTCGCATGGATCCCGACTCTGACTCGTCCACTGCTCTTGAGTCTGAATTGGAGACGACGGCTGAGCCTGGTCCTTGTCCAGCTTCTTGTTGATGGTTCACATTCCGAGTGGCAGGCAATGACACTGGCTCTGTCGCGCCCTGCTGCGGTGACGCGCCTACGCTGGTGCCCTGCTCTGCGTTGTCCTCGGTCATCATCTTGTGCTGACGTGCCCTCGCAGTTGCTGCAGATTTGGTCGCAAGGAGGATCGACGAGCTGTGCAGTCTACCCGCGCATTTCATCCGTGCGCGCAATCAATGCTCAGTCCAGACCTGAACCACCATGTCACTCTCCCCAATGCGACAACGAGACTCTCTCCACAACTCGGAACAATGAAGCGCGACTATCCCGGCCCCCCCGTAGGCATGTTCTACCCAGGCTCAGGGAGGAGCATCTCTACTCCGGGGCGTTTCGAGGTCGTCTTTCCAGGTCTGTGTGCCTTCGTCGCGGGAATGAGCAGGCGGTACGCTATCGCCGGCATCATGGCAACGACTTCTCTCCTCATGTGGAGACGGGCAGGTTTCTACGAGGAGGGTCCGCCAGGAACCCCAAAGAAGAACGTAGCGACGTTGACCTGACCCATCGGATCCCGACTGTGATCCCAGGACCACCACTCAGATACAGCCAGTAGCGAAGCCATCCACCTCTGCATTCAGTTCCACAACACTGCGGATCGAAAGCTCGTGTCGCGACCCGCTCAAAGTGTCAAAAAATCAAAAGGTTGTCAATTACGGAGTTGTATGGAGTAAGAAGATTAAGTCGCGTCGATCAGAGGCGCGGCTGGACTTGGGTGACTTGTGTGCAAGACAAAGACGAACGAGGAAGCGCAGAAGCGGGGGTAAGGCAAGATCTTGGAGGGGCCGGACTTGTGGTGAGAATGCGAAGTGCTGACTTGTGCTTGCTGCGACGTTGAATTTTGAACAGACGAAAAGCAGAGGGAGATGAGAGAAGAGAGAAAAGGGAGGAGAGGGAAGAGGTGGTAAAGAAAGATTAGAAGGTGGTATAATAATAGGACGGCTCTTCGACCGCATGAAGTTGAAAGTGGTTGGATGCCTTCTGGCGGATGACCTTCTGCCGACCAGCGCGAGGACGCATCGAAGTTCGAGTCTCCATTTCGTTCGTCCAGACTTGCGCTCGCCGGAGGTCTGTTGTGTGAGAGATTGCACAGGTCGCACCTTGTATGCTGAGGAATCAGAAACAGGATCATATGGACGTGTCAGCGATTGCGAGAAGATGATGTAGACGCAACCAAGGGTGTGGTGACAAGAAGGATGAAACACGCAATCACTCACAAAAGACGCGTCCTGGCGGTCTGCATGCAGATGATGGGTGCTGAAGATGACCACACCGAGGTCATTCGCAATTGGAGCAGCATAGAGTCACGTCATTCTCGATGATATCGATGCCCGACTTGCAGTAATCCTGTTCGTCATCGTAGTACTCGCAGTGTGTGATCTTGCCTTCGTGGACGCCATGGCGGTCACCGCATTCGGGGCATTCAAAGTTGGTCACGTATTGTTCGCACATTGTTCGCGGGTCCAAAGCTTGTCTGATGAGGAGGTGCCGAAGTTGCTCGTATGGCGAGAGAGGAGGACAGGTCGTTATATGCTTGCGGGGATTGGTGGGTGACGATATCAGGACGTCCAAATGTAGGGCGCTTTTTAAGGACGGAGAGGATCGAGGACACGCGATGAGTAGGATCAAACACGGAGCATACCGAAGACTGGAAAGCGGGCCGTGGGAGCTGGTATTAAGATTATGCGGTCTCCCTCAGAAGTCTTTGATGAGAAATGTGATTGATGAGGGCGTGATGGAAAGGGAGGACGATAAGATTCCGATGTTTTCCAGTAGCGTCCAGTACTTTTTTATGCTCACCGACTGAAGCAGCGGAAGAATGGAAGATGACCGGCAACTCCTATGTAGCGCTTCTGCTGGTGTGCTTGATTAGCGTGCGTGTGTGGGTTGACCCAGGTTCCTTGTCCGGTGAAGCGAGAGGGGGATCCGAGCAAGGCTGCAGGAACGCGTCCGATTTCCCTTTCTTCGTGGGGTTTTCGATGAGGTCGTGATGCAAGAGGTGCGAGCGGGGAGGCGTACGACGTAGCAGTTGATGACTTTATGACACTTTCCCAGATTAGGTTCGGACCGGACGAAGAGCACTTGCAGGCAGAGAAGAAAGGGAGCAAGGGACAGAGCCGAGAGGTATACGCGATCGAGGGACGAGCGGAGCAGGGAGAGAGAAGCGCAGAGGACAGAGGTCGGGGACAGATGGGAGACGGGCAGCGCGAGGCAGAGCAGAGCAGTGACAGCAGTAGGGACAGAACCAAGCAGCGGTGGTGGACACGCGGCGAGCAGTGGTGGTGGTGGTGATAATGGGGGGAGTGAGGCGAGATGAGCTAGAGAAGCGGGAAGGAGGTGCGCGCTTTTGAGGTCTGTGTTTTTTCGCATGTCGGATGATCCCGCGGGGCGACGATCTTCTGTCTCGGAGCCTTTTGTCTTCTCCCTCAATGAATCGGTTGCACACCACACTCAGACGAGTCATCGTCACGGTTCAATCAGCAGCACGAGTCCCATGCCTCGTGGCTCGTAGCTCGTGTACAGCCAGCATGTTCATACAGTAGTATGTATGTATGTATGTATGTACACTGCTGTGCCTGGATTTCGCAAAGATTCCATGTGCCACGCAAGCGGCGCGGGAGGGCGATCCGATGGCCTGGTCCCGCCCGCACCACAACTCACAAGCCACCGTACCTCGTCCCAGCCACAGACGCAAGGACAAGCCCAGCGCCTCCTGCTGGCCAGGTCGGTGCCTTATTAAACAAACGACCCGATCCGTCATGATGCGTCCTTGTCAGTGACAGGAACTCGAAGACATGTAAACTTCTGTGTGTATTTGTATCTACTTCGATGTTCGAATCCTCGATGGAGAAGAAGTGACAGGTAACAGACTGACAGAGCCTTCGAGCCCTTCAATGCAGCGTGATGTTGCTTGATCAATGCTGTGTCGTGACGTGAAATATGCGCGCGAGGCTCGGCCCAGCCTCTTTGAGTGGAAGATGTCGTTGAGTTCGGGGACCATCGGTGCGCTCGATCCGTGGTAAAAGCCGCCTAACAGCCTATTGTACATTGTCGAAAGTGTGTGTGGGTATGTGCGTGTGCGTGTGTGTGTGCGTGTGTGTGTGTGAGCGAGTCGTTGATCAACTGAATCGTGGTCGCGTGGGTATCCTGTCGCGCAGTCAGAAATGACCACTGTGCGCCGTTGAGCTTTGGCGTTTAGGAGCTCGGCCCGGACAAGTGTTCTCGTATCAGCCTTCCTGTTGACTGGTGAGCTCCATCAGCACTTGCTGAGACGCGATCGCCAAGGTGGCCTCCAAGGCTTCGGTTCCTGCTGTATCCTGGCTCGCGCCGACATCCGCACTCCTGAATAAGCCCTCCTTGATTGTGTCACCAGAACCGACTAGCGTTGAGCTCACCGGCAGCGTTGATTCCGGGTCGTCTTGCTCCATCGAGCCGGGCGAAAGCTCGCTGCCTAGGCCTGACAGTCGCAACTGGCGCTCACGCCTCGCCTCTTCGTTCCAAGCTTGACGTTCCTCCTCGCTCAGCGGAACCTGCAGCAGTGTCGGATTCGAAGACAAGGGCACTGCCAGGGCCTTTCCTTCGCGTAGTCGGCCCTGAGATCCTCCATTCCTCTGCGTCCGCAACGAGATGGCGTGTGCAACCTCCACTTCCCATTCGTCGACCTCTGAGTCATACACCGACTCAACGTCTGAATCCTCCCGGTTTGCAGCGTCTGTCCTGGGCTTCTCAAGGGCGCTTGTGCTCCTTGTGACAACCGGAATGTTGGGAAGATTCGTACTCCGCAGCCGATCGTCAACCTCGTGCTTTTCGTCCCCGCTTCGGCACCGGCCCGCTCCGATCACATATCCAGCCTGCTGTCTTCGTCTCTTCGCTTTCATCCTGCCTTTCGCAGCCTCGACAGAGACGTCTGATGTAGTGTTTGACGAGGAAAGGCGTTGCAGTAACGGCCCAGCTCCGCCCGCGACCATACGATCAAAGTCAATGTTGCAAGTGCCTTGTCTCACTGCTGCTTCCAGCCCGCTCAACGCCCGCGATGAGCTCAGAGGAAGGACGAGACCCCCGTCGGCCCATGAAGGATGCGAGTTCTGCTTTCGCTTGCGCTTGCCAGTCAGGTTGTAGAGATCCCGATACGGCCGTTGATCGGAATCCCGCCGCACAGACAGCTCCTCCCACGGCGTCAAGTTGTGCGGGATGCTCGAGGGCAACAGGTGTTCCTTGACCCGCAGGGCTTGTTGTAGCTGCAGCGCCTCCGAAGCTTTCGCGGCTTGGTCTAGCTGTGACCCTATCGACTGCGTAGCCGCTGCGGACCCCGCCGGAAAAGTGTGGGATGCCAAAGGAATGTCGCCAGCTGCTGGAACGGTCGCTGGAAGTCGTGGAAAGTCCGGAATCATGAGGAGCGAATGGAAATTCGAGAAGGACATGCTCGCGGGTGATTGAGCAGCCAAGGAACGGAGCTCCCGAAGTGATTCTTCCATCGCTCTGACCCGCTCAAAATCGACCCTGTTTGCCGCTGCTGATCGGATCCCGCCCGCCGTGTGAGCAGAAGCAGACACTTCAGAGAGCAATATGTAAGGGCGCTCTCGTTCTTGAGGCCTGCGGCTGGGCTGGTCTGACATCGCCATCTTGGATAAAGCTGCTGTTGTGATGTCCCGCTTGGAGGACCGTTTCTCCCACTCCTTATGTGCTTGGAAGTCTCGAGATGGTGTCGTGGTGTGCACTCACGACGCGCTTGTCGCGACTCCAGCTCCCTTGCTATGAAACGCCGTTCCGGCCAACTTCTTGTCCGAGTTGGCGGACAAAAGTCTTCGAACAAAAGCGAGAAAATTCACAGAATGGGTCCCTCCAGATGGAGTGGGTGACTTCAAATTCTACATAAACACAAAACATAAACATAACATAAACCGAA
>LAXH01000221.1:9677-24483 GCA_001006505.1 Tilletia horrida | reverse complement strand
AATATCCGATGTAGTTCAATGTATCCGTAATTTGTATGACTTTATGGAATCGAATTGTATCTTTTGCCATATCATCCGCTTGTCTGGCACAATTTCGGTTTGACAACTCTTTCCTCCACTTGAATATCAATGAACCAGAGACAAGGGACAAGAAGGTGAGGCAGCGTCTTCCCACCATGCCGCATCAAATACATACAGTACAGATCCATCCATCGAATGAGCTCAACATGTCACGGGGAAACGGCAGCCCGCCCTCTTCCCGGGCTTGTTGAGTCAGGCAGCTGGCCTCTCGACTCTGTGATCCGGCTCTCCAACCTTTCGGACAAAGCCAGCCGTCCGCCTGCAGTCGCACGAGTGGGACGATGCATGCGTTACCTTGTATGTACCCCTGCGAAGGAGCATGATTGTACGAAGACTGCTTGACGAGGCTTTGCGCCATCTGCAGCCCCATCGTGGCCGCCAAGGAGCGCTGCAGCCCGTCGCTTGGTCCTGTTGGACCTAGGCACGTGTAGCCGATCTCTTTTTTTCGGTACATACGATACATCCTCGTAGGAGGATGGGGATGTAACCAGATTTTTCCGTGCGAGAAGCTGAATGTGGCTCGTATGGAGTCGGACCCCGCACCAGGGGAAAGAGCATGCCAACCTTAGACAGGTACAGTCCAGATACTCCAAAGAGCTTTGGTTCGAAGGATTTTCTCCTTATATAAATGTGCCCATCACGATCCGCAGCTGAGGTGTCTTTCCCCCACTTTGCAGCCAGTCCCTGTGAAAGGAAGCCAAGCTCGTGCTGGCTCTGCCATTGACTCCCATCCTTCTTCCACCACCCATTCTTTCGAGTCGCATTCATCATGCTGGTCTTGTCTCAAGTCAAGTCGTGGACCGTCCAGTTCGCCCTCGGCTCCGTGCTGGTTCAGGTCGTGCACTCGGCCGTGGCCTCTCAACTCAATGTCGATCTTCCAGCGCGCTCGCTTCTGATTCCTCATGCCGGTAGCGTTCCCCCCAATCAAGACTGCGATTCGGACGCGGATTGCGCCTCGGGTTCCTGCAATCTCAGGGCCGACCTGGTCTGCGATCGCCTGCATCCCGACGGCTCTCCAGTGGAGGACTGCTTTGGCGACTATTATCCAGCGTCCTACAACTATTGCGAAGGATACCCTCTTGGTCACAAATGCGCAAATCAGGGAGAGTGCCACAACGGAGTGTGTTCCGCAAAGGGCTACTGCGTAAGCTCGTACGTCGGACAAGCCTGCAAGGACAACCTCGGCTGTTCCGGTGCCCAGCTGTGCAAGAGTGGAAAGTGCTTTCTGCCTGCGAACAGCTCGATCAACCCACTGCAAGACTGCAAGCGCGGCTACTCGTGCAAGTCTGGAAGCTGTGTGACCTTCACCGATAACTTGATCTTGAACGATGGATCTCTCTTCACTCTTCCCTTGTGCGACTACCTCCATCCCGGACAGAGAGGCTGCAACTCAACCACGGACTGTGGCGGCTATGTCTGCAGCAACGGAACCTGCAAGATTGGCAAAGATGGCGATCGATGCCTTGCCAACTTCCAGTGCCTCAACCTGTGCAGCCTCGAGGGCGTCTGTTATACACCCGACCTCAGCAAGCCCCCCGTCGGCGGGCCTGCGATCGGACAGCCGTGTAAGAACGACAGCCAGTGCCTGTCAGGTGTGTGCCGTCAACCTGTGGCCGCCTTGACTCGGCCCGACTTTACCAACCCGGGCCAGAACTTCACCTACACCCGCGACCGCAGCTGTCAGGGTCAGCTCTTTGGCGGGAAATGTTTCACGACTGACGACTGTGAAGAGGGCCATTGCATCAACGGCGCCTGTACCGGCCTCGCCCTGAACGCTACCTGCACGGACGACAAGGCATGTGCGTCGTCGACCTGCAACATTGCCAAGGGCAAGACGAAGGGCAAGTGTGTCATCTCGAAGAGGTATGCGTCCTGCTCGTTCAACAGCAGCTGCTACAGCAACGACTGCGGCAATGCCTACTGCTTTGCCACCTTTTGTCCCCAACCCAATTGCGCAGCTGTGGGCTTGTCAGGCAAATGTCGGTTCCGCGGCGATTGCTTGCCGTACTTGTACTGCCGGAATGGCACCTGCCGGGATTGAGTCTTTCTCATCCATCCTTGCCTCGAATGCTAACATTATCAATGCGAAACAAGGCCGCTCTTAGTGGTGCTCGCTCAATCATTGCGCGCGCGCGCGAGGTCCAGAAAGAAGGCTCGTGACTGTTGGCCGAGCGTAAAGAGAGAGGAATGATCGCAACTTCCTAATGAGAACGGCGACTCTTCCGAGCCAGGCCCAGCTTGAGCCCGCGCCTCCGGTACCAATCACGATCGTGGTCCATGGTGTCTCAGGCTCCCGATATCGACATCTTGGGTCCTCTCCCCTTGGACCTCGTACATAGCTGACGAGCGAGTCTTCACAATAATATCCGTGGTAAAATCGCTGGGGGTTGTCGCAGCGTGAGAAATCCAAAAGGTTGAGGGCGGATAAATCAAAGACACGGGAGTGGATGATAGCTGCTTCATCTCGTCCATCTTGCCTGATCCCAGCTTGGTCTTCTGCTGCAGTCTTCACTTCTTGCTACTTGCCCTCCAAGTCGATGTCGTCTGCGACGGAAGACAACAGCCTGGATGGTGCCGGCAACACCACGGCGGACACGTCGGGCGCCGGAACCGGGGACGGCAAGGACACCGGCACCAACGATGAGCTCAACACATTGATGAATGAAAGCGGGACGTTTTCATTCGTAAAGACTGCAACCTTCTTTGCGCTGCTACCTGCTTGTATCTTCTGCCTTGGACTAGGTGTGTACTTTGCTGCCGAGCAGTAGCCTGGAGCAGTCATCTTGAATCTTCTCTGGCCCGCACTTTCAGACTGCTTCGCCAAGCCCTATCTGCCCTCGGATTCACCTTTCACATGTGCATTCCTGCAGTGGGCCGTCTCGATACCCGTCGGCTGCTGGGCGAGGAGGATGGAACGGGCAGGTGGCATAGACTTCATTGCCCTTTTCTGCGCTGCAGCCGCGTATTGCACAGGTGTCTCTGAAAAGACATTTCTGCGCCTGCTGGCAGGCCACTCACTGTCCATTGATCTGGCTGCTGCATTGATCCTAATGGTAGTGCTTCGTGCAGAAAATGCCGGGTTGTATCAGGACATCAGGACATTCATGGGCTTCAAGGTAAGTTGCTTGCTGTCTACCTTTATCTCCCCCGGTCTAAACTTTCTGTTCTCCCAACAGTACAACACTCTACCGGAGGGGCAAAAGTCCCGCATTGCTGAAGCTGTGTCAAAAGGTTCATCCATTGCCTATTCATGGCTCAGGACTCAATGCATAAATGTGAGTCTGGCTCATTTCTGCCTCTCCGACTTGGCCTGATCTGATTTCTCCGACGAGCCGTAGATTTGGGAACAACACCATGCGAACACAACACGACCGAATCCGGGCCCCCTTCCCTCATGGAACGATGACGGAAGAAGGGCTACCGAGGCCGCGTCCAAGAGCGACGTGGAGTCAGACCCGACCGAGCCAGCTCCAGTGCACCTTCAGGACGACACAAGACGCTACCTAGGCAAACGAGCTGTGCCCAGTGCAGGAGCCGTGGACGCATCCTAAAGCCCCATTTTGAGATCCTTGGCATGCGCATCCTGGAATATTTGGGAATAGGTAGAAACAATCATCGCTGCTTGAAAAGACGTGGCCGATCCGAAAGGCTAGGGTCGAGCCGGAGTGAAAGAGCTAGCATTCATTGGTCAGAAGGGGGAGAATATGCATGTCTTTGATGAGGGGCTGAGATCTTCACTTTGAGAACGGTGCAAGCTCTGAGACAGCGACAGCGAGTCTTCGGTCTGTGCGCCGAAGCCCGCCATGTGGCTGATCGATAAGCTTTGTTGTGGCGGCTCAGAGATTATTTGCTCAGAGGAAGCTCAGCTCACCTCCACACTACGAGTACTCAGCGGCTCACTTTCCCGTCCGCACGCCTCGATTAAGCCAACAACGACCACGACGACCACGTTCGTCCCATTTGAGTAGACAAGGATGCGGACCGCAGCCGGTGGACACTGCTCGATCAACAGATAGTCATCCACTTTCTGCAGACATCCACTCATACATACAGCATGTCCAAGGAGAAGCATCTCCATCCGGACGATGTGTCCATGTATGTCTTCCGGACCGCAGTCCTTCTCGCAAGGGCACCATTCGGGTCTTCGTGGTCTCCGCTTTCTACTGCCAAAGCGGTGTCGTCCTCCTCAACATCGCAGCAACACGCCCTCTCTCCGTCCCGAACAAAGTCCACAGCGTCACGCTTTTCAATCTTTCGGCGCAAGGCAGCCGAATCCGGCAATTCCTCCGAGCCGCGTTCCGTCGTCCATTTCCTTGAGACCTCAGGGACAAGCTCCAAAGCGTTCTTGGATCATCCCTTGATTCGGACCGTTGCTGACCTCTTCAATGAGAATATTAATGAGATCGAGATCTTCACAAAGTTCGAGCGCATACACACCACTTGCACAGAAGAAGACTACATGAACGACCTCAAACAATGCGTCAGCGCCATCCACTTTGGGCAACCCTGGCCAGGCAGACGCGCCGATTTTCCTTCATCTTCCTCCAGCTCTGCTTCGGATACAGGATTCCCCGTCTCCTTCCCGCTTGATCCCCGAGATGCAGACCGGATGGGCGACGAAGAGTATTCAAAGTGGTCAGCCAAGGAACTCGCGGAGCTGAGCAGCATGATGGCGGACATGTGCGAGCGCGACCCGACCTTGTTCAAGGTCAGCAAAGAGCCAGAGGAGAGATATGCGAGCAGCGTCAGCCCGTCAGTCTTCACTTTTATACCACCCGACCCGCGCGCATATTACAGACACCTCCTTTCTCGCATGCTAACGCACGACCTCGAGGCGATGAAGGCGCTCGGGCCTGATGAGGATGTCTCGGTCGGAATCCTCTCCAACGACCATCTGGGCCTTCTCGATGAGCTTGCAAGGTGCTGGAGAGTGAACGATGGCTGGAGACGCGCTGTCCGTTTCGAGCTCATCCGCGAGCTGTACGAAGATGGCCAATGCCCGTTGGAGAGTCTAGACGATGCGTTCCAGATGATCCTCGAGCCTGCTTATACCACACCGCCAGGCTCAACGCGCGCTCAGACGATGACACATGGATGGATGACCTACGAACGCGACCTTCTATCGTCCTCTCTGAATCAGTCCTTCCGCTCGGTCGTCAGGTGGCTGTACAACGAGCTTAAAAACCCATTTGGCGTCGATGTCGAGCAGGCTACCCTGCACCTCACATTCATGCAAGACGTCCACTCCACGGGGTTGTTGTTTGAGCCCCCGGATCCGAGTCTGACGGGATCGACAGAAGAGGGAATGGCACTCGGCTTCGTAGCCGTCAACATCGACAAGCACATTAAAGAATTGAAGGATGCCGTCCAGATTGGAGCGGCCAAGATATATGCCGAATACACGGCCAAGTTCTTTCGCAAAGTGCTCCCACCAAGCCCGAATGAGTTCCAGCCCTTGCTAGAACTGTGCGACTGGATCACTATAGAAGCGAAAACACTCGAAAACCGATGGGGCTCGCATGCGAGGGTCTTTGACATCGATGTCATTGCACTCGTGCTGCAGAAACAGATGCCGCTCTTCCTGGACGATCTCGAATCGATGAAGCAGCCGGCGTTCTATGGGGCCCGCGCAATTTCCCTCTACGAGACAGGCTCGATTTGGTCTGCACCAATCCTCACGCTGCTGCAGAAGGTTCGCAAATTATTCAAGCTTTATGCTAAATTTTGTCCGGAACACATGGTACAAGGAGCGGAGCATGCGCACCTACTTGCGAAGGAGCATCTGCCAAAGGCCGAGCGAGACGAGAGTTGGCCAAGCGGTCAGCTGACGGGCACGCTGCAGAAGGATGCGGCCTTGCTTGCCAAAGTCGGCCGATTGGGCACCTTTTCGCTCTCGCGCTGGTTCGAACCTCCTGTCCGCCATTGGCTGAGTCGTTTGAAGGATCCGCTTAAGTACTCTCCTTCGATCGATATCTTGTTCAATCAGCTCCAGGAGCCTGTCGACTTTGTCCTGGGACTGGACTGGCCAGACAAGTTGGTCAACGCGGGGTTCATCAACGACCTGGCAGAGACTGTGAGCATGTGGGTGGAGTGGGATTGCGAGAGTGCGAAGACCCAATTCAGGCATGAGATAAGATACAGCCTCACAGCTTCTCCCTCCCGCGCTGAAGATGAGGGCGGTGATGGAGTGACTTCCAATGGCAAAGATGATGGTGAACAAGGGGAGAGCTCGGCTCCGACACGTGTCGCACGGATGAGATGGCCGGAACCCAGGCTTGACATGTTCCGCATCTTGCCCATGGTGAGTTCTCAACTATTGTTTGAGCCTGACAGGTCCGCTCGCTGAGATCTGCTCCATTCCTACTCCCTTCTTTCGCTGACTGCACTACTTGCCTGCCGGCAGTCATTCGTCAAACTGAATAACATTGAGAAAGCACGGAAGCAGCTCAACAAGCTGTATTTCAAAATCGACGCAGATGAACAGGCTAGGATCGTGAATAGGCACGCCCAACCACCAAAAAGTTCCAGTCAACAGGGCGGAACCCTCTCAACGTCGAGACAGCGCTTCCTGTTCACGGTCAAAATTGTGCTTGGCGAGGAGCTGTCCTCCGTCTCCTTTTCGGCTGGCTCCGCCGGCTCATCAAGCTCTGTTTCTGGGCTCAACAGTTTCGTGACACTGTCTCGAGAGACCGGGCGTACCCTGGCGATCACGCGGAAGATTCACAACTCGGCTGAAAAGAGATGGAACGAGACATTTGATTTTTCAGTGGAGGGCAACTTGGTGCTGAATCTGACGTGGTGGAACAACGACTTGGAGGCTGGAAAGGCGGTTCTGAGGCTGGAGCCGAGCTCAGGGCTTCGCTCCTCTCCGGAGGAGTCCTGGCTGACACTGGACACGGGAGCGAGACTGCTGGTGCAGGTCAGCATGGAAGAGGAGAAGGACGACGTAGTGTTTGCTTTTGGCCGGGCAAACAGATTCTTGAAGCGCGCGGAGAGCACTATGGTGGGCATCCTTGTCGACGAGGTGAGTGACAACACGAATCCGCTGCCAATGTCTTCCCTCGCTGACAAGACGCTCACATTAACATGTGTAGATTTCCTCCTACGCCCGCCTTTACCTTTCGCCTGAAGGGCTCGAGTCGCTGGCGACAAGCTTGCAAAGCAGCTCAGTTACATCGGTCGGTATCGGGGCGGAGAGCTCTCGACCGGCCACGGATCGACAGATTAGGGCTAAGCTCTCTCCGCTACTCAACTACCTGAAAGGATGTCTTGCCACGCTCACGTTGGGTCTGTCGGACACTGTGGCCACCTTGGTACTGCAGCAGGTGTGGGAGGAGATCTTGAAGATTATCGAGGACATACTGGTTCCTCCGCTGGGCATCACTCTCTCAACATTCGAACCGCTAGACGATTTGGAGGTGTACATTGTGTTCAAGTGGCTCCAATTCTTGCTGACCTGCTTCAATGGAAAGGACCAGGACACGGACGAGAAGGCAAGGGTGCCATTGCACATTTGTGAGTCACCACTTGCTCAGCAGGGCTGAATAGCGGATCTTTGACAAAGGCATTGACCTCGTCTGCGATGATTTGAAAAGTGCAAAGCCCCAAGTACAGAGAAATCAGTGAGTCCAGGTTCGAACGGCCTTGCTTTGGCCAGACTGGCGGCTGAGTGTCTATTGTCTGGTTGGTCTTTGCACAGTGTCATACAGTCTATGTAATGACATGGGCACGAACCAGCTGCTGACCGAGATCCAAAGACTGGTTCAGCAGCGGGACCGGGCGCAAGGCGTACATTATCTCGATCCTGCCGTGCATGGGGCGCGACTGACACCGAGTGTCTACGATCAACGCAACCTTGGAGCCATCGAACAATGGGAGCGAAGGAAAGCCAAGGAGGTGGAGGCGAAGGGAAATCTCGAGCTACTGCTGCGGTTGCTGAGAATGCGGCCAGACGCGGAACATTATTTGCAGATGACATACGAGTGAGAAGCATCTTGTGTTGACAGTGACCTGGCTTGACCTCTGGATGACATCTCTGACGGCTTCTCCGCCTTGGTCTGTCGGCCTGTTTTCAGCGCGGCTGGTGTGGCGTACGTGCGACCACCGAACGAGAAGCCCAATCAAAGAACTTCGTCCACCACCGCAGGACCCTTTGAAGAAACGGCAGTGTACGACGCAGGGCAGCATCTTCGCGCACCCACGCAGATACCGATTTCCGCCAGGAGCCAGCCTGTTGGTCATACTCGCATGTTCGACACAGTCAGAGAGCAGGAGAAAGCTTACGCGGGCGAGGATAATGTCAAGGTGCACAGAGCCTTATACGAGGGTCCATCGACGACGTTTGAGACGATGTCGGAGAGACCGAGACCTTGGCGTGCGGAAACGCAAGAGTCTTGTGGTACAAGCCACGAGGCCGAAGCAGCCATCATGAACGGTCGTCTCGGTTGCTTGCTTCTTTCTTTCCCTGCCTCCGCCGCTTTCCTCCTTCTTGGTAAGCTCTTCAGCATCTTGTTTCTGTTTGATCAGCAAAAAAGCACTAAAGAAAAGTAACTTTCTGTCAGTCGCAACTTTCTCAAGATCTGCGTCAAGTTGGCAAGGAACTCATGATCCACCGCGTCTGGGCCTCGTCGCACTTCTTCTGATGGTCTCGCTGCGCTCGACATTCCTCGTTCGTCTTCCACTTGTGCATATCGTCCGCGTCATGATGCGTTCCAATTCTCCGGCAGCAAAGCACTTAGGCGGTTTGATCCATCACGGAGTTCAAGTTCTTCTGGTTGCAGATATCTCTGGCGCCGCTGTCCTTGCGCTGTGTCACATAGATGGGACCTCGTGGTATCACGCTGCCGTGAGATATGTAGGATTGCAGGTGAGGCTCGACTGTGTGCTTCATGTGTCTCCGCGCAAGACTCCCAGCTTACCCTGTAATGTCCACTATCACAGCGCGTCAATGAAGGATGCAACGAACTTGGCACCCCCCACAGGAAACCGTCCCTCGACCAGAAATTTGCACCTCCCGCAGGGCCGAGAAATGACACGCCCGAGGCCAAGCCAGCTAGGTCAGCCACAAAGGGGCAAAGACCTTCATCCTTGCGGATTTTTGCCCTCTTCCTGGTCTGTCAAGCTGCTGTCATCTTCCTCCATCTCGGTGAGTCACCTTCTGCAGCTACATCAGGTGAAAATATTGATCCTTTCTTTCCTTCGGCTTCAGTCGCATACTTCGAGGGGCATTTGGCACAACTAGGTTCTGTACAGGGACGTGCAGCTCCCTTCTGGCAGCCGTTTGCCTTCTTGGTCGTGCTAGTGGCTGTGTCAATAGACATCAGTCTCTTCAGCCATCGCCAACTTACGCTATCGCCAGTCCTCTCAGCGATCTTCGGCAGCAGACCTTTCGTCGCCCCATTACAAGACTTGCTCGAGCATTTACGGCTCGCCTCCTTGCAGGTGGATCTGGTTGCAGTCCTCGGTCTCGCCTTCCTCTTTTGCACTGGCGGGTCATGGTACGAGGCAGCCGCGAATCAGATTGGACTAGAGGTGAGGTTCTCTGTTACCTGCCTTGCATGATCTCAACACCTTCTCTCATCTGACAACATTGCGGCTCTGTTCTGCTTGTGTCTGGGACAAAGACACGCACTGTGGTGGCAGCGGGCGCAACGTCGTCTTCCCCGCATGTCAATGCAAATGCGCCCTTGTCTGATTCGGTACCTTTAGCACCAACAGTGGCCGATGATGGGCCGACAGACGGAATCGAGAGGGGATCTGGCTTCGACGAGGAAGCCGAGGTCCAAGGCTACCTGATCGAGGTCGATGCATCCGAACATTCTCACGAAACGCCTGCCGATACCACTCCAGCTATCAAGTCCATCAATGTGGACGAGGGGATCCCCAGAGACCACGACAGAAAGGGCAAGTCAAGGCAAGTAGATTCCGCTGCCGACCAGTTTGCATCCCTCATGTCCAAGCTCAAGGCCGACAATCTCGCGACCACTGAGGCGCTGAATGCGGCCTTGCTGCGGGACTCAAAAGCCTCAGCACGGGCGCCTGGGAGCAGGCCATCAGAACAAGGGCAATCATCCAGGACTCAGGGCGATCAGGAACCATCCCTTTAGAACATGGAATCGTAGCATATATACCCATCAGAGCAGCAAACAAGCTTGCACCCATGAATTTCCTTTGCTGGTTCTCTTCTCATCAGGGGGTTTGATCGCGCATCGAGTGCCTCAGAATGAGATGGAAGAAGACAGATGAAGGCCTGTGTAGGAGGAACCCCATCAATAGCCAAGCTGTTGTCGTCGGAGCAGCTTTCCATTGACCCGTCGTTCCAGGCGCCACTTTGTCGTCAGGTAGTTGGCCTCAGGACCCCACGCGCTTGCCACACCGCGGCCGTCGGTGGGCAACTTGTCGACGGGCGAAGTCTTTGCTTCGCCAGCGATGCGCTGGACGAGCTGGTCGACGTATGCGCCTTCGCTAGGATGACTGAGTAGGTGCAGAACGGGTCTGGTATCGTTGTGTGGCCGATGTTGGACATGCTCGCGCTCGACGGCGGAGCTCCACTTGGTTGCGTCTGAGACGGGAATGTCGGGGTCGAGGTGCGGCAGAGGCGGGACGGCGCCCGCCCAGAAATGGGCGACGTATCGCGCTTGTGCTTGGGAGAAGGGGAAAGGTACGATGCTGGTCGGGACACCTAGGAAGGCAATGGTCGGGTCGGGCCGGAAGAACAGTTGCCAGTCGTCCAGATTCGACATGTAGGGGCTGACTCGTGGAGTGCTGCTGCCCTCCCTCGCGTTTTGGGATGTATGTCTTTGCCTGAGCTCTGCCTTTTGTTCTGGTGTGAGTGAGGAAGGTGGCGGAGGCTGTAGCACCGGCGCGGATTGGAAGGGCTCGACAGTCTGATCTAAGAATGGAAAGCTGTAGTAGAAGCCCGTTGCAAAAATGATGCAGTCGACGTCGTCTAGAACAGTGTCGTCCTCAAGGACGATTCGACCCTTGCTGCTACTCGAGGAGTCTGGCTTCTCGATCCTCGCTATCCGCGGCACGACCTCGATAGCTCTTGACCAGTCTGGGCTGTTTCCGTCTTGTGGATCGTAGTCCATTGGTGGTGGTTTGCTGACATCTTCGACACTCTGACGAACCCGGACGCCAGTCCGGGGGGGGACTGCAGACGCGTCCTGGACCCACCCTTCTACACCGTCAAAGTGGCGAACTACTTTTCCGTGTAGCTCGCGGGCAATGTCCATTCCTGAGCTATTGTTGCCGACGATCAAGACGGATTTGCCGCGGAAGACGACGGGGGTTCGGTACCAGGCGGAATGCAGAAGCTCGCCTTGCCAGAGCCAGAGGCCGGGGACGAAGGGCACCTTTGGCTGATTACATCGTCCGTTTGCAACCTGTGTTTGAAAGGCGATGCAACAGCCTTTGTGAGATACTTTCGTTGTTGATCAAGCTGAGCAAACACGAGAGGGGGAGTGAAAGGCTCACAATCACAAAATCGAATTCCTCAGAGCTTGCGGTCGTCCCTGGGGCGGAACCAACGGACTTGGAGATGACTTGCCAGCTCGACTTGGCGGCTTCTGGGCTGCTGTTGCGCTTGACAGATACGACCTGAGTAGAGAGACGGACATATTGGAGGAGGTCATGAGATTGAGCAAAGGATTCGATATAAGTCTGTATGGCATCTCTATCGGGGAACAGGTCGTCGTTGCCGCCTTTCCAGTGACGGTCGGGGAAGTCGCGGAAGCACATGAGATCGCGGGCGATGTTGGTATGTAGACCTGGATACATGGGACCGGGTGGCCAAGGCTTGGACGATGAGGAGGCAGTGGAGAGTGGGTATGCTACGCCCGAGTCGTGGTCAAAGCTGAAGATGCAAGATTGACCCGGCTCTTCGTACTGCCAGATGCCACCGATCTGCTCTCGCTGTTCGAACACGACTGGCTCGAAGAGGGGCTTGACTGGGTCGGATGAGACTCCGACATTGCGGAGCTCGAGGGCTGCCGCGAGTCCTGCTGCCCCTCCTCCGACGATGGCAACCCTTCTAGGTGCACTTTGCCCAGCATCCATGCTTGCTTGCCTTGCCTGGAAGTTGGACGAGCAGGAAGAAGTTGGGGTGAATGACTGAATGTGGATCGGGGACAGCGTGGGAAATTTGGGGCCTCCACATGACTCTCAGCGCGACCATTGTTTCTCATCGCGATCTTCACGCTCTGATGGGCTGGCTACTGGCAATTGATGGTGAAGTACGATGGGGCAAGAACGTGTTTCAGCACAAGCAGACCGAACCACGGCCTGGGAAATCCTGCAAGATGCCCGGCGAGCTGTACATGCATATCAGCGTGGGATCCGGACTGAGATGACAATTCGCAGACAGAGGCAGTAAGAGACTGCTGCCCCCCTGCGGTCAAAGTCCTTCTGCCACGAAGAGCGCCAGCTGTTTACTTAGTCCTGTGCCTTAGCTGCGCCAAGCCGGCACTCGGAGGCCCGTTTCTGTACCTGCGCAGATGGCTTCTGTGCACTTCCAATCAATTCAGGGCTGTCCACATGTCTTGAACAGATGGAAGCGGGATCCTCATGGATTCCCCACAGCAAAGGCGCGGCAACTGAACGACCTCCCACCAACAGTGTTGAGGTCACTTTGGAGTCTCACCAGTTGGGTTAGACCCGATTTGCCCACACAGTAGAGACGCCTCGGAGCCTCGGACTCCGCCTGTACGGGGGCGTCTTGGGGGTCTTGGATGATCGACGGGCGGAAAGTCCGAATCCACGCGGAGATCAACAGGGTGCAGGAGATCCAGTATCCACGCGGTTGCGGCCCATATGGAACACACAGTTAGCCATGCAGCTCATACATATGCTCTGCTGATGCCTCGAGTTGCGGATGCTGACCATAGACTGCTTTTTGTTCTCTCGAGAAAGGGCGCAAAGGTGGGCGAGAAAAGCGGGAGAGGGAGGGTCAAGGGCCTGGATGCATGCAACCGCAGGCATAAAAAGCAGAGAGAGACACGATTTGCGAAAAGCTGATTCACGTCCCGCTCCCTCATCCAGGTCCGAACTGGCTGATCTCCTCCTCCAAACCAACTCTGCATAGCATGCTTCTTCCGTTCTGTCCACGAAGCGCAAGAAGCGCCCTTTCTTTCGCCTTCCTCATTCTCACCACCCTCGCTTTCGTCCTAGCCGACCCCGGGGTCCAGGCAGACTCGGCCCCTGCCCTCCTCGCCGCTCGTGGCAGTGCTCAAGCCGGCGACAAATGCACCACCAACACCGATTGCTACTCGAAGAACTGTGTCAACAAAGTCTGCCAATTGCAGCCTGCAGGCGGGCCATGCTTCAAGGACGGCAACTGTGTGTCCAAGTCGTGCTCCATCCCCAAGGGCAAGACCGCCGGAACCTGTGCATCGACCGGTTCTCTTCGTCCCAGAGCAGCTTGCACCGCCAATGCTCAGTGCCTGAGTGGATCGTGCTCAAGTCGGGTCGATCGTCACGACCAGTATGGCGATAACACCGGCTTCTACCTGGTCAGTCTCACCCAAGCCAACACGGAAAAGGAGCGGCGCCAGAGTGCTGAATGCTGACCCACCGCTCTTCCTTGTTCCAATTTGTCCAGAGCGATGACATTGGTCACCAAGGCAAGAACTGCCAATACCTCAGTCTTGGACAATCGGGTTGCCGGAGCAATGACGACTGTGGAAGCGGCGTGTGCAGTTCAAACGGCAAATGCACTGCTCTGGCCGACGGCAGCAGGTGCTTGTTCAACTCTCAATGTGGGAGTAGCAGTGTGTGCTCGATCAAAGGCAAGTGCTACACTCCACGTCCCGGATCTCTCACCACGGGCAAGGTCTGCACAAAGGACAGCCAATGCTACGCGGGCAACTGCTTCAAGTTCAACACCACCCTCGTCCGGCCCGCACTCCAAGGGAACGGCACCGTCACTCTCGCGGATGAGACCTGCGATCAAGCCTACCTCCGCCAGTCCTGTCATACAGACAGTGACTGCCACGTAGGTGCCTGCCTGCCCACCGTCCCTTCTTCGTCCGAATACTCGTGCTCCCTCAGCTTGGTCGGCGAATCCTGTCCTCGCGACCTTGCCTGCGGATCCGGCGTCTGCTCCTCCAAGACGCACAAATGCGAGCTCCCTCCGACAGGCCATTTGTGCACCAGTGACTCTCAGTGCTACTCAAACAGCTGCACAACAGATACTTGGTGAGTGGAGTGGCTTCTCCCTGTCGTCGTTGCCTTCCAGGCAATCTGTCAAAGTCTGAGGCAGGACCCTGACGTCCTTGATCTTCCGTCTGCTACAGTTACGCAAGTGGAGACGAGTATGACAACTGCCCTCACAGCTCTTGCAATCCTGTTCCTTACGGCGGCAAGTGCCGCTTCGATAAGGACTGCGACGCGGTTGCCGGCGCCTTCTGCAACAAGGGTCAATGCGCGCACTGAAACCGAGACCTTTGGACTTCTTTCCGCACGGGCAGTCGGTACAGTGACACCATGCAGGTAGAGGTGAACCAGCTTCTGTCCTATCGTGTCTCTGCTCCTACGCATGCAATTGTACCATCATGCAAACGCTTGTAGACTTCCCTCCCGCGTTTCTCGCCATGCTTCTGCTCCCTTTCTCGAAAGCACAAACACAGTCTGTTGAGGCACCAGTAGGGCATGCGTACTGCAGTAGACAAACTGTGTGTTCCACACGAGCGAAGATCCCGGCCTCAACAATGAAGGGCGTAGCATTGAC
>LAXH01000220.1:0-19412 GCA_001006505.1 Tilletia horrida | reverse complement strand
TTTTTTTTTTTTTCATTCTGGTCAATTAATGTCATGGAGGTCTGAACCCGTCTATCTCGAGCTCATGCATACTGCCAGCGTACAGGCAGGACACGTCACGGCGGAAGCGCCGTGGATGTAACCCCACAGTCAGTCACCCCTGGCCCCTGCATGGAAGGAGAAGGAAACTCGTTCTCATGGCCGCATCTGGACCCTAAGGATACATACGAGCGAGCGATCTGGAAATGCTTCCGCGCAATACGGTACGCATTCCGAATGAGCGGGTCTGGCCTCATGCATGCAAGGACGGGAGCCTTGCAGCTGTCACTTTTCTTGGAAGGGCGTTAAGGTTCAAAGATCTGCAGGTCTCAGTTGAATGTGGCGCTTATTAAATCTTGCTAGCGCTTGCTCAGATGCTAACGATCGCTCGTTATCAGAATGAAAAAGGAAAAGAAAAGTCTGTTCATGCACGCCCAGCTTTGTCTGGGCCTGCTGCTGGCCCTGATCAGGCACAGCGAGCCCTGGCAGCCTTTATCCGCTCCGCTCGGTCTCTTCGCCTTCTTCTCTCGACGCGCCGTGTATGTGGATTGAGAGATCCTCCAGGCTGACTACCATCCACCCTGAAGCACGCACTTATTCTGGCACCCCGAGCTTGACATCTTCCTCTTCGCAGCTTGCAAGTTCTCGTCTGTCATCGCGGCGTGGCACAATGAGTCTCCTTCTCGCACCCTAGTAAGTTCATCGAGATGTGATTCAATTACACAAGGTGAAGTCAGAAAGCTGATCGACCTGTCTCTGACTCATCAGCAACAATGCGATGCGTCTGGGCCAAGGGTTCAACTCCTACACCCAGCAGATATGCATCGACGATGCCGTCGTCATCGATCCAAATCACCCCGAGAACGTACTCAACAACTCTGGCTTGACAATGAAGATGCTCGCTCAGCAGACAGGAACGGTCAGTGCTCTGGAAAGAGTCCCCGGACTTGCTTCGGCAGGCACCTCTGCAGGTGGCGACTGGGCGTCAGGCGGAAACAGCTCCGCATCGGGGGCTGTCGAGCCCGCAGAAAAAGTCGTCAACCAGTCCACTTCATTCTCCATTCAGCCGAAGAAATCAGATTCTACTCCCACGGGCACGAAATCGACAGTAGGATCAGCGCCACCGGATCCCAAGAAACGGGAAGACGAGCGCAAAGCCGCCAGAGATGGCGCAGCAAAGGAGTTCGCACAGGCCATGACATTGGAGGAGATGCAGAAAAAGATGGACGAAATGACGGAACGGTTTGAGAAGAGAATGCAGGAAAATGTGCAAGATGTGCGCGAGGCACCTGGAACGGCCCTCCCTTGGACAGCCACTGAAGCCTTAGGACCCGGTCAAGTGGTCAGCTACGTGTCCAAGTTTGTCAACAAGATCAGCGAGGTGTCCGACGAGATGAAGATCTCCGGCTCCCTTTCAATCAAGTACAACGCCATAGGTGGATCCGGCTCAGGTTCTTTCTTCGACGCGGAGAAATTCTACCAGTCAGACCTCAAATATATTGTCTCGGTGCGTATGTGAAGTCTTGAGACGTGGTTGAACAGCTTGCGGCTGACAGCAGATCTGCTTGTGGTCTGTTCAGGTCAAGGTCATCAATCAGACGGTCAACTTTAAGGATGCGCTAGTTTTCAACCCTCTCCGAACTTGCATGAACGATCAGAAGAAGTTCAACGACACATTCGGTGACTCCTTCATTTCTGGATTCCTCGAGGGCGGAGAATTCAATGCGCTGGTGCTGAAGACCATCCACAACAAAGAAAAGCAACGCGACATCACAGCCCAGGCCAAGGTCGCCTTGACAGCAGGTCCAGTCGAGGTCTCGGCTCAAGGAAATGTCAAGCTGGCGGAGACAAACATCAAGAACAACAGCGAGACGAGCGTCTATGTCCGATGGTGTGGTGGCGGAAACATCAAACCTTATTCTCAAGATTGGACCACCGAGTCCGTAGTGGCAGCCGCAGCTCGTTTTCCTGCATTATGCGGACTGTTTCCGCAACGGACATACGCCATACTTACCCCTTATGCCAACCTCCGATCATATCTGCTGCTCAAGCCGATCCAACTCAGTCCGCTTCGGTACGAACTCGCCCAAATGTACACCAACATCCTACTGGATGCATTCATGGAATACAAGAGTCTGGCGAAGCGGCTCTCAACCGATGTGGCGGATATACAAGCCGGTCTCAAGGAATTTGCCAAAGTGGACAACTTGGCCAGACCTGGCTTGTCTACCTCGATCAAGAATGCAGGGCTCAACTTCTACCCTTCAACTCTTGTGGGACTAGACGACGCGCGGAAGGCGATCAGGGCTCAACAGAATATCATTGTGGCCGAAGTCGATCTAATGGCGCAAAGACCGGAGATAGGCAGCGACCCGCAACGCAGACAGCCGTTCGTGGGACCAGGCTCCTTCTCGATTCTCTTGCCCGAAGTCATCCTGCGATCTTCTCGCCGTCGCATCAACGCAGCTCCTCTCGATGTCGAGCGGATCAACAAGGTTCAAGATCCTAGCAAAGCCGAGGAGGACAAGACTGTCGACGAGGAAGCGCCCCCGCTCTTCAGCACAGTCGGCACCTCTCTACGCCTCAGCGGAGCAGAACAGACCAAGCTCACCGAACTCGAAAATCAAAGCTTTGGTATTGGGGCAGTATACCAGGTCAGTGCACCTGTCGGAGACCCTGATCGAGGGAAGCCCTTCTGCACGCTCGATTTTGCCCAGTCCGAAGAGTCCATCTCCGAAATCACGGTCATCGTAGACCAGCAGAAGAAGCTGCGGTCCATCGTTCTGGGCTATGACAATGGCGTCTTCTGCACTTTTGGTGCACCCGTCACCCAGGCCGAGCTCGAAGCGGCTCCCGCAGAGCACAAGCTGGCGAACATTGCCCCGGTCGGTCAAAAGATTGTGTCCGGAAAGATCCAGGTTTTGACCTACAGAGACGCACAACAAGAACTGAAGCAGCGCGTCGTCGGCCTGAGTCTGGCTCTCACTCCTGAGAAGAAGATCGAGCTCGTCTGCCCCACGCCTTCTTCTTCTGAGCAAGTCCTGAAGACGGAATCGTTTGGCGTGCCTGCCAGCACCCTCAAGCTCTCTGGACTCTGGGGTCAAGGCATCGAGACTGGTCCCGAGGCTGGCATCACCCGGCTTGGATTCATTTGGGGTCCAGCAGTGTCAGTAAGTGATCGGTCGTGACTGATTCTTTGAAACTGCCTTGGATCTGACCTGTATCACCTGATGATTGCTCTATAGAGTGCTTCCGCTGCAGGTGATGAGCCAGGGAGACCAAAGACAATCACCAGTGTGGCTCGCTCCATCTACCCAAAGACGAGAGAGGGGAATGTGCTCAATACCGTCAAGTTCCCCTACATCTTGCTCGACCCGCCCCTTCTCCGCTTCATCCTTGCTCCGCACTTCCTGAAATCGGGCGCCAAGTCGAAAGAAAGTATGGACAGCGAGAAGATGGAGCGACTTCGTCTCCTCTCTGCCGCTGACCAGTCCAAATTCACTGTCAAGCAGTTTGAGCTGGAGGCGCGCACACGGTTCGACGAGGATGCCATCTACGTCAACTATATGGTCATGCCTGAGTTCAAATCGGCTCAAATCGAGCTCGGGGAGATCGACTTTGGCAACTTGAATGGACAGTCGAGTCTACGTCTGCCCATCAAGCTTGCCAAGCCCTTTGGCGCTGATGTGTCGGTCAATAGGGTATGTTGGATCACTGCCATCAACGCCAGACCCAAGGACGCCGGCGGCATGCTCCATGTCAGAACCACCATTGTGGATCGCCCAGCGCCGGGAAAAGGCAGTGATGTCGTCGTCGAAGCGCTCGAAGGCACCCAAATCGAATCCATCAAGATTGGCTGGCTCATTCACACTGAACCGGAGAAGACAAACGCCGACTTTGTCAGCGGCACAGCAACAGTGCGCGATGTGGTCGATTCGGTCAAGTCTGAGTCCAAGCTATCACGAACACTGCAGGAGAAGCCTGTCTCGCAGTTTGTGGGCATCAATGAGCTCAAAACGTCCATGTCCAACTTGGTGGGCTTTGGGGCCATTTTCCTGCCAGAGACATCGAAGGATACTGTCCTGCTGAACGTCTGTTCCTTTGGAAAGAACAAGATTGAAACGTTAGGCATGTCCTGGATCCTTTCAATGTAATCGTTCCTGCTCAAGTGTCGGATGTTTGGCTCGTGGTAAAGCCTTGAGTGCACCAGCACAGACACAGCCAGATTCTGACGACCCTTTACTGCCGTCAGAATCTCCATCTTTCAGAAACGGCTCTGGCCAGGAGTGATCTTCGCGTGCGTTTGAGCTCCTCGCAATGTAATCCGCTCAGAAGCGTGTCGTGAAGTTGAACAGGTCTGTTTTCACCTTGATCACCGTTCCCTGGTTTGAATGTCCGCCTCTCGGCCAAGCTCGCTGAACATGCAGGCACATTGAAACGTTCTTTGAACAAAAGCAAGTGATACCGCAGCAAAGCCACGGCGCTTGAATGTTAGGAACCCCTCAAAGCTTGGGCCACTCAGACAAAAAGCGTTCGGATAATGTTCAGTGTTGATCTTGGATGTCCGTCTTCCGCACTGGATATATCCGCTCGCCTCCTGACAAGTAGTTGCTTTGGGTCATGTGCGGACCTCGTTGCCAGCGTGTGTAGATGCCAGTATAGCCTTCAACAGTCTGGCACATTGTTGAGTGAGGCTGTGGATCGAATCCAGGAGTCATAGCCTGTGAAATCTCAGACGCGAAGTATAATAGACTGTCAATCACCCACCCGACTAATCTTCGCCTTCTCACCGCACATCTCTGTGCTCACGGACTAAGACATCTTCATTCTTTTCCTCGACCCGCTTCTCCTCGGCCCCAAACAAGTACTTGATTATGGTTGAGTAAGATTCTACAGTGACCAGGCTTGTGAACGGGACGTGATTGACTCACCAAGCTGCTGGTCATTTTTGGCATCGACAGCTACGCTGTTCCCTCGATTCCCGTTCAAAGCAACTTTGCCGTGATTGGAAAGAGTCGTCAGCTCGGCAAGGCTGATCCCAATGGGCAGAACGCGTGGATGAATGGCACCACCTACGGCTACTGGACGCCAGCCCAGGTCGCGCACATGGTTCAATTTGAGCCCAAGTCCACCTTTGTCCTCGACGTGCGTGCCATTGAGGACGCAGAGCTCGCTGTTGTCGACGTGAAAACAAAGCAACCCGACCCACAGCGACGTCGCAGGTTCAAGACGGGCTATCGACAAACTCCACTGCCTCACAACGTGGTAGCTCTGCCCTGCCTGGAAGATGCCCTCTATTATATCCGCGAGATACACCCGGACGAGTTTGAGCGTCTCCTCAATGCCCATTACGTCGTCGTCCATTGCGACGCTGGCGTCTCCCGGTCTCCGTTGATGATGCAAGCTCTGCGCAACTACTTCAATCCAGAATGGCGCTCGCTCAAGCCCGACCCGGCCAAGAAGACGTTGCTGACGGCGAACAAGAGCCAGCTGATCGGCTTGATGCAACCTGGTTTTGCAAAGTTCGGTGAAGCCAACAGCAAGGAGTTTGCTGCCAGTACCGTCGCCTTGCCTGTAGACGAGGCGGCCATCAAGAGAATGGAAAACGCCCACCTCGAGCTCACCAACCTCTTTGAAGGCGCCAAGAAGGAGCCCTATCCCGGCTATTTCGGTGCCCGCAAATTTATGCAAGGGAAGACACAGACAGCTCCAGTTAAGAAATAGAGGCATGTTGACCCATTTCTGATCGCGAAATGTGTTCTATAATGAGTGCACTGGATCGGACAACCAAGCCATATCCTTGCACCTGTAAATGTTTCGCGGACCTTGTGGCCATTGCCTTCTCTGAGATCCATTCAAGGAGAACCTGGTGAATCCGTGATATGTAATGTCTGCTGCCTGCATTGCAACATTGAAGCCAATTGATAGGATATACACCTATTAACAATCATGCCCAGATGGGGAGAAGACGTGAGAAGCCAGACACGCTTTCGAGTCCGAAGAAACCCTTCAGCCCGAATGAGCCAGAGGGAGCATTGACCTCCTGTATCGACCCCTGGCCAAGTGCGGTGGCTGAATCCGACTTGCTGCCCGAACGTGCATCCACCGCAGCTGATCTGCCCTCGCTGGTCGTCACACTGAGAGACACTGGCATACTACCCTTTTCACCGGACACAAAGCGGAGCACGCGCACGCTTTCACCTTTCTGCAGCTTGAGATCGAGCGAGATGTAGGAAGACGGCGAGGAGAAGGGATCCGCGTCCATGGAGCCGTGCAGGAACCCAAACCGGCCGTACCAGCCCCGAATGGCGACGAGTTGTGCCGAGCTAGCCCCACCGCCGCGAGCAAAGATGAAGGAGAGCTGTGTAGGAACCGTACTTTGTCCAGCTAGCGTCTGGGTGGCGGAGGCAAGCAGCAAGTCGTTTGTGTTGAAGATAGTACCTGTTGGTGTAGTTCCTGCCACAGCACCCTGCTCCGAGCCGAGAACGGGTCCAAAACGGAGGCCGGCGTGTTTAGCTCGATTGACGGGACCCAGAATCGCCTCGCGCTCGATGGGGAGGAGGGTCGCCGCGTAGGCGGCCTCGACAATCGGTGTGACATGTTTGAGCTGCTCCGCAAACAAGGACAAGAGAGCATATGATCGGTAAGTTGTCAGCTGAGAAGACTTGGAGTCGCAGAAGGCCATGCACTTACACCGTGGAGAGGCTCCGTCACTGTTGCAAATGTGTTGATGCTGCTTTCAGAGCGAAAATAAAGGCAGACATCCATGGTCAGTACTCAACGCTCCGCAAGAGTCAATATGGTGAAGCTGTGACTCACACTGCCGTCTCCTCAGTGCTCTCCGTTGCCGGGTTCGACGGAGGCACGGCCCAGAGAAAGCCAAGCCTGTGTACGCCGACCGTCTTGAGATCCGTTCCCTCCGAGCTCATCCCGTAAAAGCCGCAAAGAACAGCCTTGGGCAAAGGAGCTTCGAAGCTAATCTCTTCCAGATCGTTGTATAAGTGTCCGTCAAGATAGCGACATTGATAGCCATACCGAATCTGCTTGCGTGCCCGAGCGTGAAGCTCGCGCCCTTTACTGGTGACCAGCTTGATGGATGTGATTGTGCCCTTGATTGCTGAGCCTTCTGCGGCTGGCTTGCCCACTTCGATGCTTCCGTTAAGGATCACCTCGCCATCATCCCAGTCCGCATTCAAGTGAAAACAGTCTTGCTCGTCATCGGAGCGTCCGCGTCGGAGCTGAAGACCATTCGCATACGTCACGCTCAAACTGGCCACCGCTCCCTGAGCAATGCCGATGGTCAGGCTTCGAAATGGAACGTACGACCGCAAGAAGTCGAACCCAAAAAAGGCCGTCCCATCCTCGCGGGAGCCCATGGGCCGAGTGAGGCGCATCTTCGTCTTCTTGGGAGTGGAAGGAGCACCTATGGTAGCAGACGACGGCGCATTCTTATCCGCCTCGACTCTGGCGAGACACTTCTTCTCCTCGAGCGGTGTCAGACTCAGACCCTCTGGCTGTGGCTCACAGAAATTGGCCATCTGCGCCTCGGCCGCCGCGTCTGAGCCTGCTCCGATGGCCTTGTCTTTGCCATCTGCGCCCTTTGTTGGATCGGGTCCGATCCGCAGGCCCGAGAGTGGTGGGCGACTGGCTTGTCCTGTCCGCACAGACTCGACGACGGGAAGGCCGGTCCAGAATTGGACAGGACTGAGGAAGAGATCTTTGTAGTTTTTGTGGGCCGCGGTGGTGAGTTCCCAGGGATGTTTCTCGATCCAGTCGACTCGGGCTGCTATGAGACTGAGCTGGCCACGAATGTCTGCGCATGCTTCTTCGAGTCCATCAATCGAGGCTTCGTACACTTTGCGTCCTTCGATAACATCGTCAGGGGGTGGAGGCTGGATGACCCGGAAGCGTTTCGTGTTGTTTTGGACTTCGCGAATGTCCACTGAGAGGCTGTTCATGAGGCTCTTGTAGACCATGAAATAGTCCATGAGCTCATCGGTGTACAAGATGGCATTATCATAGCTAAACTTGCTAATTTCCTGCGGCATTTGGGCCATGTAGCTTCGCAAGTGATCATATGGTGTAAGCACGGCCTGGGTTCTCTGAGGAGAATTTGCGACATTCTGAGGAAAGCGATTTGCGGCGCGGATCAGAGATTCGATGGTCCATGGCTCGTTTGGAGGTTTGATGTTGCCACCCCCGCTCCAGGAGGCGGTGATGGTTGTCTCGGTGTTGAGGTTGATGTTGGCCTTGGCTAGCTTGAAGGCTGCCGACGCCTCGATGTCCAGGGCACCAGTTGAGAAGGCCACTTTTGCCGCCGCCTCTATTTCGGTAAGTCGAGCCTTATTGAGTATCTTCATCGACACGATCGCCTGGAACTCCCCACCTTCCAGAAAAGCAGAGATGTAGCAGTCACCGTAGGTTTCGAGCCAGCGGCTGGCATCCACGATGCCGTCGGGGAGTGGATTAAATTCCAGTGGATCGCGGAAATTGGTCGTTTGGTTGACGACCTTGCAGCTGATGAAGAGGTTGAGGTCGCTTTCGAGGAACTTGTCTGAATCGATGAAGGATCCGCGTCCACTGCCCGCGACCATGCCGGCCTTGATTGAGAGCGATGCTGATATTCCCATGTCGGACGTCACCTGGGACAAGTCGGACACGAATCTGGAAGTGAAGATTACAGTCTGGCTAGGACCACCGACGTTGTTGATGCGCCATGTACGGGTGCTTGCTTTGTAGATTGGCTCGACTCCGGGAGCCGTCTGTTTTGCTTCATAGGGCGGAGGAGCGGGATTGTTGCTGCCAGGTTCTGGAAGGGGGGTTCTCCGCTCCCTGCGTTGCCATGCGCGAATCTCTTCTTGTCTCCTGTCCGAAAGCTCGTCGATCCTACCACCGAGAAGGGCTTGGGTGGCCTCGTAGGCCTCTTTGAGCCTGTCTTCGTCTGTGAGGACCTCGACGGACTGAGTCCAGAGTGAGGGCTGGTTCTTTGCCTGGAGCATGGTCCGCATCGTCTGTCCATCGTTGCTAAGGAAATTTTCGGGCCGGTTAGGACTGACGATAACGGCGTCGTTGATGCAGATGCGCTGGGAGTAGGAATTGAATCCTTGACCCAGCCGCATGGCACTATTGCTGCGGAAGCCAAGCCGGCAGAAACATTGAGGGCCAAAGTGAGTGTCTGAGAGACGGACGTGAGCCAAGGTGGAAGACAAGCTTACTATGGTGCTGTTCGCAGTGGCATGGCAGCTCGATTTCGCTCAGGTAGCTTGTGAGTGAGCCAGTGAGAGAGAGGGTGAGCGTGATACGTCGTGGTGTCGATCAAAGACACGAAGCTGGATGATGGGATCAGTCCCACCCCAAGGCGTTCTACTGTACAACTTCCTGCGTTTCCCCATGCATGCCCCGTCCTTGTTCCCCCTTTTTTGTTTTAACAAAAAAATAATGCAGGAACGAAGGAAAAGGCAAAATGTCTGAGACAAATTGAGGCAGGCTCTTCATTTGTCCAAGATCCAGCGAAGCTTAAATCATGTCCAGGGTTCCTTTTGCCAGAGATATTTCTTTTGGGTTTTTGAAGAAGAAAACGAAAAGGGCAGCGGTCGACCTCGACACGGATGGGATACCTTTGTTCATCTGACTGCACACCACCTTGGGCCCCCTTTCATACTGACGCGACGAGATCCTATCATGCCTGTCGCCAGCATGGATGCAGATCCTTTCCCAGACGCAGCGCCAGACACGCTCCTCCTCGAGTCCGGCAAGCCCACCTTGGCGTCCCTCGCACAGCAACATCTACCCATCGTCGTCCCATGGCATGCAAAGGAGACCATTTACCCAGGCACCTTCTTCCACTCTAGCCGGTATACCACCCCCGATCCATGGTCCAAGGAGCCTGCCTTCGTCGGCCTGGAAGAGGAACGGGCTAGATCCGAGCCAAACTCAAAACGAAGGCGTGTCATCTACCTCAGCGCAGACGGAGGCACCTCGGGCTCGTACAAGAGCACAACCACCCAATGCACCACTGACAAGCAGAACCACGAGAGCTATGGTTTCACCGCAACCGTCGATCTCGGTTTTGCCAAAGCGTCCGGCTCACTGACCTTCGACAAACATCTGGCCACCAACAATGATGTAAGATGTCTCAATTCCACTGTTTTGCTTGAGAGGTGCAGTCTGATCGTGCCTTCTCCCTCGAGCAGGACATCAAGACCTCCTTTCGCGCAAGCTATCGCTGTGGCACAATCCTACTGCGCGACCCACCCCAGCTCACTCTAGAATCACAGCGCATCCTCAAGTACGACGGCGGAATCGAGGCCTTCGAGCGCAAGTATGGCGACTATTACGTGTTTGGCTACAATCTCGGAGCCGATAATTCCATGATGGTGTCGACCAATTCCAAATCCATGTCATTGAACGAACGTAAGACTTTGACCGTCAAAGTGGAGACCTTCTTCTTTGACATCAACTTTACCGAACATTTCGACTCGGCAGAAGCCTCTGCCTCTGCCTCCCTCCGCTGTACCGGCTACGACTCTCTCGAAGGCTCGGTGATGGATCGAGAACAGAGCTGGTCCGCCTCTTCGACCCCAGAGTTTGCCCGCATGCAAGCCGAGATGCAGCGTATGCGTCTGCTAGGCGCCGACTTACCCTCTCGCGTCGAGCGCAGGACGGCCGACTTGGGCTTGCTCCTAGGTCCCGACTCTATCGTTAAGAGTCGACTCAGCACAGATGTGCTCAACAAGAGCAACAATACGCCGTATGCGCCTCTGGGCACCCTCGAGCGCGAGGTCGATCAAGACACGTGCGATCGACTGATCAAAAGTGGACTCGTAGTTGAGCTGGTGCTCATGCCGGTGCGCACACTGCGCCAAGTTCGCTACTGGATCAGCGAGGACGACATCATCTGATGGCGCAAAGATCCATTTCTCACATGTACTGTATCAGAGCTTTTGTCGGTCGTGAGAGTGACGACTGCGGACAAAGGTCTCGAAATGATATTTGCCGTCATCTCGGGTGACCTTGTAAGCAACATGGAGGCTGAGCTGAGGGCGGACCCTCAATGTATGCCTCGAACGCCGCCACTTCTTGATGCAGGCACGCGGCCACACTGTCATGCAGCAGTTAACAAGTCGCTGGTTTTGAGCTGGCTTCCAGCCCGAAAAGAGGTTTTGCGCTGATGGGAGAAAAGAATGCATCCGACATTTCTCCGTACATGCATGCATGAGGCCGGGCCTTGGACGGTCTTTACACTGCTCCGAGTCCCGCCCCTCCCTACAATGATGCACTACTAGCGATGCTGCTCGGCATACTTGACATCAGGGTATAAATATCGCTTGCCCTCAGGGAGGCCATCTTCGGCTGATGTCCCAGCATCACGCGTGCAGTGAGTATTCGAGGGAAGGAAGCTGCATCATAGGAACCAACAGCTAACGTTGCCATTTTTTGAGACTTCGAACTCAGCAGTCAGCAGCAAGAATGGCCGACAGACGCACGATCCATATTTACGAGGCCCAACATGACCTCCACTTCCTCGCAGGCTACGGATACAATGCCTGCCTTGCGAGGCCAGTGCTAGGACCGTCCGGCGTCAAGACAAACACCATATGGCGATCCCTTGCCTTGAGCCCCGTAATGGACGTGTCCTGGAAGGGTCAATACGCTCTGAACTGGTCAGCTTCGGTTCCGCAGCCCGGCAGAGCTATTGAGCAGCAAGGTATATGGCAGGTCAGTCAGTCACTTCCTCAGATGTCTTCTTTCAAAATGTTTCGGAGCTCAATCGAGATGTGTGTTTCTTCATCTCAGCCTTGCAGCCTTGGAGATAGCTATGACATAAATGAGGTGGGCATGTGGGAAAAGTCTGCTACTGGTGGCGATCCAGCTTTCCTCAATGTCGGCAACGTCAAGTATCGGTATCCAGGACGACCGGGAATCCACATGGTAGTCGGCGTGTTGAACGACTTTTCCGGACGTTACGATCCCATCTACTTCGACGAGACTGCTCTGGGCCAAGGAGGATCTGCCAAATATCAGGTGAGATATGCCAGGACGGACGAAGACGTAGGAGCAACATCTGATGCTCCGTTCATTTGCGATCACTTGACAGCCGCAAGAAAGTGTTCAGCTTTGGGTTGAGTCCAGCTCAGCAGATGCCGCCTTGATCGCTTCGAACCCAAGCCGCTCATATGGGATCATCGACACTACCAACAAGCCTAGCGACAATTGGGAGTGGTGGGCGACATTCAAAGCCACGTCAGGAAAGTGGACCATTACCACTACAGCCCCTCCTTCTCCTTACTGAGTCGCTCTCTCCGGAAACTTTACTGCATATTAGCTCGCTCCGAGCGTGCGAGACCCCGTCCAATCTGGCCATTATCTTTTATATCGGGACAGATCCGCCTGATCACTTCGCAATCGATTGCTTTACTCATCGTCGTACATTTGAGCTTCTCATCGTGGGTCCCATTCACGCCTTGGAACCTCTCGGCCGAAAAGAGCCTGGACCCTGATTTCTTCAGCCAATTTGTGTCAGCCCACGCGCAATCTTTCCATCCCTTTGTCCTGGATACAGTACGAGTTCCGCGCAGCACTGGGATGGTCGAAAGAAGGGCAGACTAGTCGACAGTGCACGACGACCATCTCCCAGATACCTACAAACCTCCAAAAGGTAGAATGAGATGCCTTCCTTTATGTGCCTCAGACGCTGTGGTTTTCCCGTGCGGAAGATGTTGAGCCGCTTTTCCTCAGAATGTGGGGGTCGGAATAATGGAGACATGGATCCGCTGCTCGTGATCTCCCGGCCGGACACAATCCGAGTCCCGGAGAAATGGATAGCCCGGAAAGGCTAGTTGTACGTCTTTCGTGTGAGAAGATGCTCGAATCTGCATGGTGGGTCACGTTTTCGGCGTGCTTCGACCGAACGGAAGCTGCCCACTCCCTTTGACCATGCTTCTCTTTTCCCTCTCGCTTCTTCTTCAGTTCCCGCACAAAGCAGTTCCCCCCAACGCTTGATGGAGTTTAGGGGTTTGTACACGGCCAAACCTCGCGAGTATTTTCAGATATCTCACCGGAGTCTTCCGAAGGCCTGGGATCGATCGAACGACTTAATCAGAGCTCCTGAGCCGCTCTGTGAGTATTTTATCTGGCCTGTTGGAGTTCTTCCGGAATTCTGATATCTCAGGCCCATTCAGGAGTGTGTCACCATTTCGCTGCCCAGGAGGCCCGTAAGGGAGCAGAGAGAGAGAGAAAGGAGGGTACAGACATCCTACGAATTCGAAAGCGCTGAACGAATGATACCATAGGCCCATACGTTAGCCTAGAAGGAGATTGGGTAGCCCAGCTTGCTTTCCAACTTGGCCAGGGAGACTCCAGAGAGCATCCCCACCATGATTCCGTTCAGAACGATGGCTGCCGGAACTGTGACGGGTGTCAAAGGTCCAATCCCATGTTGCACCGCATTCAGCGCATTTGCAATCACTGAGCATTTTCCAAACAGGAGGACGGCAGACGAAAATCCCACCACTGTCTGGTCCCGCTTCGCGTATCCTCGATCTTCGCCTGCTTCGACCTCACTGGCAATGTATGAGACGACTGGGGCGAGCTGAAGGCTTGCGACAACGCCGTTGGTGCTGTGCAAGGGAACTTTCTGCTTGACGGTGATAGTGCAGAGGGTCCTAACCAGATCCAACGTCCAGATCTGGACTCGGTGCTCGATTCCTGGCAGACGCGGTTGCTGATGTGCCGTTGGAAGTAGAGGGTTGAGGGAGTCGATCGGAAGCGCAGAAAGAGCCCCAAGGACTTTGAGCACCGCTACGAATGAGTCCCAAGGCCCCCATTTCTGTGGGGCCAAGTCCTGCTTGAACCATTCGGCTGGAGCCGCGATTGCGCTGTACGCTCCGATCACGGGAGCGTACAGGCTGAGTTCCACGACGAGCTTCCCAACGTTCCACAGAAAAGCGCCTGTAGAGGCCACAGCATCACCCGCAACTTTGCCATGTTCGATCCAGTCCTGCAGAAAGGAGAAGTCGACCTTGTCAAATTCGCCGTTGAGGACCTGCTTGAACACTTCGTTGTCCCTGGGCCGTTCCTGTTTGACAACTTTGTAGACAATGGTTGCTGGAATCGCCAGCAGTAGGCAGATGGCATCGATAAGGCTCAGATCTTGTCCGTTTGCAATCTTGCGATAGAGAGCCGACAGGACCGGGATTTCGATGCGTGTATTCAGTGCGAGCTTGAAAGCATCACAAGCTACCGAGCCAAGCTTGATGATGCCGACCATCAGGGTTCGCAGAATGTTGACCATTTTGCGCAGCATCTGGACACCAAAGTGCTTGAACAGATCGGACGTGTCCACATCTCCGCGAGGATTGAGCATGCTTGTGACCAGCTGTCCCACTTCATCGAACAGCTGCTCAACAGACTTGAAGCAGGGCTGGATGACCTCTTTCCAAAGCTTTTGACTGATTGGGTCGGTGTACTTGACTGAATCACCCGTCTTGATGTCGCCCTTGAAGGACTTGCCAACGTCTCCGTGCTGTAGCTGGTAGCCTGACCAGTTACCTCCAGGGGAATCCAATGCCTTTTGTGCCTCCGATTCTGCGTTCTGCTCAGGCTTCTGGATAGCGGCACTGTGCTTGCTGAGGGCCGTCGTGTCCATACTGGCGATTTTCTGATCCAGTTGCTCGAACCACGCGTCGGCACGGCCAGCGAAGACGTTGACCAGTCCACTGAGGCCATCGATGCCGAAATTCACCGTCTTGACGAGAATGGTGCGAGTATCGAGGATATCGTCCCAGGCAAAGACAAACTTCACAAACTCAACGAGTTTGTTGAAGCCGACTTTGATCTTTTCAAAGACCCATGACATGGCCTTCATGACATGTCCGACACTCTCGAGGACAAACTTGTAGACTTTGCCGGCAGTCTCGACGATGAATTCCCACCCCTGAACTGCCCAGCTTTTGATCTTGTCCGCAATAGAGCTGAGGAAATGCCAAAAGCCCCAAGAGCTTCCAACTGCGGCATTAGCGACCAGGGGCTTGCTGCTTCCGAGTTCGTCCATCTTTGCGCCTAGCTTGCTCAAGGCGCTGGCAGCGAACTCGAGAGTCTCGTGAGGTACATTGGCATCCACCAATTTTTCCCCGTTCTCCAACGTAGCACACTTGAGGCCCTCGATCGAGCCGAGGCCCCTGATTTTTTCCTGGACCTTTTGAGACGGATCAAAGGTGACGGATCCTCGCACCACTTTCTCAGGTGCGCCGGGGACGTCTGTGATCGTGAGGCTGACGGTGGAGATATCGGAAATGTTGTGTATGATGGTGAGGGAGCTGGAATAGTCTGTCTCGACAGGCACACCAACCGTCGTGACTCGGATCGTGATTCCGTTGACAGCGAGTTCGACGGGAGAGGAAGCCTTCAACAAGACCTTTTGTTTCGGCTGCAGTTCGCCCTTGGGCCCGTAGATTTTGACGTGGGAGGTGAATGTTGGCACATCCTCGTTGACACCGGTAGATGGGACCAGAACAGACAGCTGCTGCCAAAGCTTGTTCACGGAGCTTTGCTCGAGTAGGGTCATCTTCGTCCCTGAGAGGTCGTTAACGAAGAGCTTGCGCGATCCTGTGGCAGGATCGATTGTCGCTGCAAATGTGCCACCTCCTCGCTCAGCGGTGAGAAGAGGGGTGACCTGGCTGCGAGCACTGACCGAGCAATAGTCGCCCACATCCGGATCTTTGTCGGTGAGCACTTCGATGTCGAAGGACTGATAGAGGATGGAGGCGGCGTCGTTGCGGAAGAAGACGGTAATGTCTCCCATTTGTTCCTTGGTGGGACGAGGTCCAGGGGCGACGAACAGATGATGAACCCCAGCCAGGAATTCCGAGTCGGAGCTGATCGTGGTGTACACTGGCGGATCACTTGCGAGGTTGTGCATGCAGCAGTTGAAAGATGTATAATGGCAGATCTTGTCCAGGCTTCCCACCAGCAGGTCCGTATGGCCATCCTTGTTGACAAACGTGGCCAGTGAGGTGGCACCTTGCGGCACCTGCAGGCTGATAGCGACGCCGGGACTCGTAGTCGAGCAAAAGGTGAGAGCCGTGGTGTTTTCAATTTTGTAGAGGTAAAAGAAGCCTGACTCCTGGTTTGGCAGGGTGCCGCAGGCCATATCAAGCATGTGGCGAGGATTTTCGGGAAGCTGGAGTTCTGTTTGCCATTTCCATTCCAGCTGGTCGACCTTGACATGGGCGGCTTCTTTAAGGGGGCGATCAAGACGATCATAGATCGCGACCAAGGCGGGATAGCTACTCGTCACCTCAACAGTATCGCCCTGCATTGAACACAACAATTGACTGTGGGTGAGTAGCCAGTTCTGGCGTCTAGCCAACCAAAGTGGCGGCCTGAACTCACAATGTAGAGTTTCTCGATAACTCCATTGGGAAGCGCAGTTCCGCCTGAAAGAAGCTTCGAAGTCAGGTCGCTGCTGGTGCTAAGTCCCTCGAGAAATTCAGGAATCAGAGGCTTTAGCACGTGAAGCTTGTTGCCTGCGTATGCGAAGGCGATGTAGACTCGGTCATCGATGTCCTGGGACACGGCAAGAGCATTGATGTGGACTGATGTGGCAAGGCCGAAAGCGGGTCGAAGATCGAGGAGGGAATACTGGCCATTGAATCCATCGGGGCGGAGCAGCCAGAGCTCGCCATCCTTGCCAACGGCAAAGACGAGATGGCTGCATTCGAAGCCTCGAGCAATGCAGTGGCCGCGCGAGCAGGACAGCGGCATGCATGGCACCATTTGGTGCATCAACTCGCCATCGAAGCGAATGTTGGGACCTATCATGATGTGAGGAAGGGGTCGAACTGAGCTTGGGTTGGGGAGAGGAGAGGAAAGCGGGGGCAGTTGAGGAAATGTGACAAGAGGGGATGTGGAAGAGGTGAGTAATGATTGGAGTAGCATCAGACCGTCTTAAGAGCTCTCAAGGCAGCGAGATTCTGATATTGCAATCTCTTGTTTCTCAGGCGCACTTTCCTCGTGCCACCGAGCGCAGGCGGGCCGTGATTGGAGCAGGACTCCACTGCGATCGGTGGAGGATCTGCAGAGCTCCCGTTGGAGGCATCAGCGGTTCTGGGTCCGATATTGATCAGGAACAGGTCCCGGTGGCCTTCGTTCGCGTGCCCCCAAGCCAGAAAAGCTGATGGTGGACGACAGCAAAAAGGATGGATGGTGTGGCTGGCTGGATAATCCCGTCTGCACAGGAGCCCAGCCCATGCAGCGGATATACACGTGCAGACCTGGATTAGACTTTGGGTGGCTGGGGTTCCTGCAGGAGCCTCAGTCAGGTACGCTCCTGGTTCTCGTCCTCGACCAGCGTACATACTGTACGAGTACATGCATCCGCGCAGTCTGCTGACCGGATCTCTTCCAATCAGCTGCACTGTCTCATCAACATGGGGGGATGCTGTCAGGAACGAGCTTCCCGTGTTTGATGCGGATAATCCCAGCTGGCCATCGGAGTTCTGAGAAGCAATCGCGGGACTCTCTCCACCAACGCGAACAAGAAGGGATGCCGTTGTGTACTGCTCCTGCGCTGGTTCCAAGGCGTCTAGCTAGAGAGAGCCCTGCCACATAACCACCCTCGTCTCGTAGTACACCACTACATAAGTGCGAGGATTGCTCACATTTGCTGCTTCTCTTTCTCGCTACTGAACACTTCTCTCCCCCCTTTCCCCCTCCTCCTCCTCCTCCTCTCTTGCGAACACCACTCTCGTCACTGCACCTGTACTTTCTCACCATGGCATCGCAAAAGTCCAAGGAAGTACCAGCGCTCGAGAAATTCGATCAGATCGTGGCCATCAGCCAAGACAGCATCAATGCCAATCTCAAGGTCCGCTTCAACACCTACAAGTCCCTGAGCAAATTCAAGGTCGACTCTGATGACGACGATGGCACAGGCATCGACAGCACCATGCGTCCCCCGACTGTCCGTCTCTACGTACCTGATGATCCACGTAAGGCTCGATTCTTCCTCCACTTTGATAAGGGCACATTCTCCTACCGGGCCCGGCCTTCGCCCGAGGTGAAGAAGAAGGAATTGTTCACCCACTCGATGGACAACTGGACTCTCGCCTTTATGGCTACGCTCTCTCAGCACCGTCGCAAGGCCAATGAAGCTCCGGGTCTCATCCCGGACAAGGTTCTGGCCCAACTCGACAACCCAGGTTCCTACTCGCTCACCCAGATCATCCTCGATCTTACCACGTCAAGTGTGGTCAATTTTGACCTGGACGCATGTGTCACCCCTGGTCTCAATCTTCTCGATAAGGAGGAGAACAAGGCCAGAACCTACCTCCGGAACTTTATGAACGACTACATTGACACGATTGCCAAGGAAGGCCATACCATTGTCGGCTCAGCGCTCACCAAAGACCGAGATGGCCTCATGACTAAAAGCACGGCATCTCTGCCCCCCGTCTACCTCAAGACCCAGACCATGCGCGCGAATCAGAACGAGGTTGACAACGGTGGCAACGATGCCTTTCTCTTTTGCGAGCTTCTCGCCCACAGGCCTGCCGATCCAGAATCTTCCGGTCCGCTAGAAGGATGGAAACAATGGGTCAAAGCGCCGGCATCGGGCACCATGGTCATCGCACACCGCTCCATCTGGAACGGCTACTTTGTCGAACGCCTCCGCTTCTTCATCCCAGAGATGATTGACCTCCTCGGAACCGTGAACAACTGGCTCAGCATTCCTTTGAGCGAACCCGTCCAGTCTGACAAGTCTCTGCCTTGGAAGATTGGCGCCGTGTGTCCGACCGCCAATGGCGTCACCCCACAGTGGAACAGCATCTCAGAATTGTGCTCCTACCAGTGGAGCTACGAAATCGAATCGAAACGGACGGAAGTTATCGATTGGGGCCGGGACATCGATCACACATCGGCGGCCGTCCACGGTGTCCTCATCCAGACTCAAATCGTGCCCAACACCAACCAGATTGTTGTGTTTGTCCGATTGATCACCGCGGAGCGAAACGTTTCAGACAAAGATGTCATCTTCACCCACGTAGGCTCTGACAAACTTCGTTCTTGTTCAGTGGAATTCACGGTCAAGTTCCCTCTCGAAACGGTCGAGGACGGTGCTCTTGGGTAGGAATGTTGGAAGAGAATTGACTCAAACAATGCTCTGGGTGTCGTTGTAAGGATGTTGAGCTGGAGAGAAGAAAATCGAATGGTGTCAGATCCAGTGCAGTCTCCAGCCCTCGCGAAGCCAAGGTCAACTCACGATCTGTAAAGGTACAACGGAAAGAAAGGTAGAGGAGAATCGACGATCAGCACAGGTAGAGGCCCTATTCAGAATTCTCGCGTGTAGCTGCTCACCATAAGGGAACTTTCGGACCGCTATGTCGCCCTGATAG